>JAAEAF010000231.1:0-302985 GCA_011037195.1 Triatoma infestans
AAAAAAAAAAAAATCAAATGTATTTTTTTTATTTAATAAATTATTTAATAATTTATTAATCAGCAATTTTTTTTGAAAGATTAACAACGGGTTGTTCCTTAACTGGAAATATTTAATTAGATAAATTAATAAAGTGAACCTTCTCCTACCCCTAATCCTCTTACATCTCCGTTATTGAGAATTATTTCAAGTTAGATTATACTATAAAAAAATTTCAGATATGAAACACTCGCCCATTTTTCTCTTAGTATAGTTTACAAAATTATAATTGACATATTTCCTTCAACTTATAATTTTTACTATTTTTATACCAATGAGAGAATCTAAATCACTTTTTTTTTTTTAGGACAACATAATCTCCTCCCACCACCCAAAACTTCTTTAAATGGAATATTCTCGGGAAAATTTGAAAAACAAAAAGTGATACATCTCTATATTCATAGTTAATATATAATTATGTAATAAAATATGTCGTGTGTTTTTATTGGACAAAATCGGATAAACTGAAAAAAAAAAAAAAAAAAAAAAAAAAAAAAATCTGGTGCGAAACACTCACACAACTTTCTCTTACTCCAGTTTTTCAAAATTGAAATTGACAAAATTTTATAATTAGTGTACCACATTTAATGAAATTTGTCGGAGTTCGTGGAAAACTGAAAAAAAAATGTTCAGTGAAAGCGCACTTCCGGTTTACAAATTTTCTTGTAACTCAAAATTTTGGCCATCTTTTTATTTTTAATTACTTTTGTTTGGATGGTAGAATTGTATAATCAACTATAGATAAATACATGACTCTCCAAATAGCCCCCTTATGAGGAGTAAATGTTTCAAATAAAAGTTGTAGCTCTTTATGTGTATAATGCTGTTTTAAAGAAAATCGTTGGAGCCGTTTACCGAGAAAATACCAGAAAACTGAAAAATACATTTCAATAAAAACGCACTTCCGGTCATCTGGTTTTGTTTTTTTTTAAACTACGAATTTCAATAACATATTTAATTCTAATTAATATTATTTAGATGACAGAATTGTATAGTAAACTAAAAATATAGCACTTTAAAGGAAAACCTAACCCCACCCCCACCCCCAAAACTGCCCTTAAATGAATTTTCCCGGAGAATTTTTCAAATAACATTTGTAGTGTGTGTAATGTTTCATTTGATATACCAAATTTCAAGAAAATCGACGGAACCTTTTTTGAGAAAATTGCAAAAAGTTTTAAAAAAAAAACAGTAAAGTGGTACTTCCGGTTTAGGAATTTTGACAGATGCCCCACTGTCGGATTCCATGGTGATACCTAAACGGAATATCAAGTTTGTACTTTCTACGATTTTTCGTTTCTGTGCTATGCTGTTCACACATACAAACCATTTTCTAAAAACCAATTTTTTTGGACTCAGAGAACCTGAAAAGGGATATTTCCGGTGAAAACTCGATATAGAAAATTTTTCACGATTACAATACTTCCTCTTACTAGCAGTAAGAGAAAGTAAGAAACTGATCAGTAAAAATGCACTTCCTTTTTTTTAACTAATTTCCTTGAAATTCGGAATTTTAGCCGTCTATGTCTTTCTAATTAATATTGTTTAGATCATAGAATCGTATAATCAATAAAGATAGTAACTTTAGGAAGAAAACATAGCCCCCCCCTTAAATGACCTTTATTCGGGGAAATATTGCAAATAAATGTTGTAGCTCTTTATATGTGTAGTTCACATAAATAGTTTAAAGAAAATCGTTGGAACCGTTTTAGACAAAATAGCAGAAAACTGAGAGAAACTGTTCGATAGAATTTCTACTGGCAACTCGCATTTTTTCCCATCTGACCGTATGAAACAGATTTTTCTAGGGGATAAATAGACCTAATAATGACTGTTAAAATTTAGGAGATATTCCATGGTATCCCACTTCAGATTGACTATAAAGGGATCTCAGTTGTTCAGCGGCGGCTAGAAAAGATTACTTGAGTCTTTAGTCGGGATGAAGCAGGGCTAATCCTTCTGAATAACAAAATTATGCTTTTCTTTTTTTTCAGGCGGAGTTAAGGTCCAGTTAAACGGAAATAATAATGGAGATAGGCGCAAAAAATTGGTATTTAGAAATTGATCTCTCTCCTGTGTGTGTGTGTGTGTGTTTGTTTGTTTGCTTTTGTTTTTGCTCCCCAATCGTACCTCCACTGAGGATTATATTTTAGCAAGTCCCATATTACGAATATTACCTGCATTAATTAAAAATCTTTACCAAAAAGAAAAGTCCAAATATAAGTGTATAGGATTTTCATGCAATACCGGGCTAGATAAAAGTGAAATAACGTAATTGATGTATAATTTATATTATAATATTAAAAGCCAATTTATATTAAAAAGAAAATGTGTGAGAGTGTTTCACAAAGATTTTTTATTAAATGTTTAAAATGAACAAACCGTTCAGTAAAGTCTTACTTCCAATCCAGCCGGTTATCTTCAAACACGGAATTTGGGCCAAACCGGAATTCGGTACTTCCGGTTGACCGATTTTTATCAAAACCTAATTATCGGGTTATCATCACCTAGAGCAGAAATCAAATACTAAGTTTCAACTTTCTGTGATTTTCCGTTTTTTGCTGATCACACTCACACGCAAAACCACTTTCTAAAAACAACTTTCTCGGATGCCGGGGCACCTCAGAACATGTATTTCCGGTGAAAAAACCTTCGAATCAAATTTCGAAAATTAGGTTACAATACTTCCTCTTACCAGCAAATATTTTTTTTTTTTTTGAGGAGTGAAATGCGATTTACGCACAAAGAGATGCTGCTGTGCCGGGCTTCTAAATTGGACTACCGGCTAAAGCACTCCCCTTGCTGCTAGGCCTAGGCTGGGTTCAACGGTGACCAGCATTACTTCAGAACTAGGCCTCTGTCCTTACCCATTGGGTTTTCCCACAGTATTACCTCACTTGGCACTCGTCCAGTTCCTGCTTCTTCCGCTCAAGAATGTCTCTGGGGCGTACCTTACTACGGTCTGCCAGTTGAGTTTCACTGGCCAGCATCGCCCCAACCAGAGTGTCTGTGGTCTGTCGCCCAATCACCGCCTCGAGATCATTTCTCCACCGTTCCCACTGACCGCAGGAAAAAAAACGTGTGGGATGCATCGTCTTTACTGCCGTGGCAGTAAAGGCATTCCTCATCCTCTACTTTTCCTATCTTTTTCAAGTACGCCCTGAAATAACCATGCCTGGGAGTTGTGTAATGTAAAAAGTCCACTTCCCCATATGGCCTCTTCGTCCATGGCTTTACCTCCCTAATCTACCTAGCGGTCCATCGGCCCCGCAGATCATCTTCCCAGGAAGCCTGCAACCTCAGGAAAGTCCGATTCCTCTACTCCCTGGAGAAAGCCTCCTTACGCCCCTCTGCCTTCTTTTCGTGGAGCATCTTACGTTCCCTTGCAAGGAGTGCAATCGGGATCACTCCAGCAATTACACTTCTCTGTACTTTTCCGATCTTTTTCAGGTACGCCCTGAAATAACCATGCCTGCTCAGGAGTTGTGTAATGTAAAAGTCCACTTCCCCATATGGCCTCTTCGTCCATGGCTTTACCTCCCTAATCAACCTAGCGGTCCTTCAGCCCCGCAGATCATCTTCCCAGGATGCCTGCCGCCTCCGGAAAGTCCGATTCCGCTACTCCCTGGAGAGAGCCTCCTTACTCCCCTCTGCCTTCTTTTCGTGAAGCATCTTGCGTTCCGTTGCAAGAAGTGCAATCGGGATCACTCCGGTTATTTACCAGCAAATAACCAGCAGTACAGTATTTACTAACAAATTACAGCAATAATATTTACATAACAAAAAAATTAAGAGTGTGTCTGTGCATTTTTTTTTTTTTTTATGAGTAAATATCAGCATAAGAACTCGAAAGTAACCTCTATACATTATGAAGGAAATTTAAATGTTTTACAAAACGTTCGATTCATTGAAAAATCGGAAGTCCTGCAAGACAGTCGGAAAAATGCAAGATAATCGGAAGTCCTGTAAAAGTATTTTTTAGTTTTTCCAAATGTTTGCAAAAAAAGTTCCTAAGATTTCCTTTAAACTTGGTTTATCGACTTCTACACATATTATGAACTACAACTTTTTTTAAAAAAAGACTCATTTCTGGAAAATTCCTGTAGAAATGTTGCGGAGAAACTGGACGTTAGGGGCGTATGTAGTAAAAACTGTCATTACAATGCAAATAGTGTTTCCACCACCATCTGTCGAGTATATTGGGACAATTAAATATTGCCACTTCTAAGAAAATTTATTAATTACTATTAATTATTAGAACTGTGAGAATTAGAATGATTGTCGTGTTTTTTTAGGAAGAAATTTCTTGAAACTAAGTTTTTTTTAATTTTTATTTGTCCAACTTAAAATCATTGTTGAAATGAAATATTTGAAATATTGTGTATAAAGAGGAGATTCTAGGATGCGCTGTGTTCATTAAATTTTATTACTTCTTTTAATATTGATGACATTAACATTTCTAACTTGTTGAAGTCGTTGCCTGACCTCAACAGCGGTACAATGTGTATTACGGAGTGTATTCAAAACAAAAAAAACGATCATCTCTGTGAGATGTGACCTGATCCATGCCTTCTTGAATTACCTCCAGTATCTCGGTAGCGATGGAAGACCCTTCCGACAATTGTTCTGGGAATATTAAGCGCCCTGGCCGCATACGCTTGACTTCTTCCATCTTCCAACAATGCTATGGATTCTAGCCGAATCTGTATCACTTAAAACCACGACACAAACAAATTTAAAACTTACTTTAAAAAATCAAACCACCGGTTAGAAACCAACGTTAGAAAGAAGCTTTATAGAAAAAGTAACAAATAAGAGACTGTGACTGTTCAAAGATTATTTACAAAATCCAATTGTAAACACACAAGTGGGGAGATTTAATCTGTCTTTATTCACCTATAATCCTTAAAAATGGACGAAGTATTATGGTAAGATAATCAATGGAGAATTGTCTAAGAGATAATTAAAAATATTAAGGGCCATTTTTGTTTGCCTCTCCAGTGTATAATAAAGCCTTTCCATTAATTCGAATTGATAAAATAATAGGGGGTTACTAATGTATTTTTAGCTGCAGCACGTGTCCTAAAATGGGCCAGAACCCAAAAATAAATAAAATTTTTAATGATTTTGGGGCAATTATTGTAATGATTAATGAAATAATAAGTTTATTATGGAATTGTGGTGGTGAACTAAAGAAATAGCGATATTAACTATGTGACCTAGGTTATAAAAACACGTGTCCAATCTTTGTCTAGGCTAGGACTTATCTGCAAGATAATGGTAGTAAAAGCATAGATTATTGGAGAAATAATTAGATAACTAATAGTTCTAGCTCTATTATTTATCTTTATATTTCTTATTTAAGTATTTTATTAGGTATTTATTTAAGTATTTCTCTTGATAACTTTAGTTTTATTATAACTTTATAAAGCGCAATAATTAGTAAACGTATTTACTAGAAATTATTTTTTTCTTTTTAAACTCGTCCTAAAATAAATAAATAAATAGAGAACAGAATTGTTTAATATTGAATTATTAAAAAAATATATTATGTCTCTGAGGAACTATACTATCATCAGTCTAATTTTTAACCAAAACTGATAAAGAAGTGCTCCGAACTACAAATTATACATGAAGTTTCAGAATTAATTATTAGTCGTCTCTGAACTTTTCATTACTACTGATATTCTGATTAAAGAACCAGATATTTCAGCAATATCTTTCAGAGCCATCAGTATATAAACATGATAACAAGAAAACTTTAAAAAATGGATGCACTTTCATGCGAAAGACTGTTGGATTTTTTCACTATAACTCTATATATTCATGAATGTGTTTAAATAAAAGGACTTATTCGTAGTCATTGTGGCAGAACTGTAAAAAAAAAAGAAGGTCCAAGACCTTTCTTGAATGAATTTTCTCGGAAACGAAGTTTTAAAACAAAAGTGATAGGTATAGTATAGGGAAAATCACAGAAGACTAACCAGTAAAATTGCACTAACGGTCAACTGCTTTACATCAAACTGGAAATTTTGGCAACATAATTGATTTGATTAATAGTATATAGACGATATAAACGTGAAAGCAATACCCAAGACTATCCCGAAACTTTCTTAAATGGATTTTCCCATACATATGTTTTAAATAAAGGTCAGCTACCTACATATATGGGTTGTAGAAAATATAGAAAAAGTTGAAAAAAAAAAAAAAATTGAAAATTCCCTTCAGTAAAATGGTATATTTCCGGTTGAGGAATCCATGGTGATATCTAAACGGAATATTAAGAATGCATTTCCTGCGATTTTTCGTTATGACCTATGGCTGTTCACATAGTTCACGCTTGCGTACACATAAACAAAAGTTTTAATAAGAAAAATACTATGAATAAAAGTATTTCTGTAATAATTTTGAAAAATGATAAAATCGTAACTAAAAAAAAATAAATAAATAAAATAAAAAGTTTAGTAATTATCATGTTATGTTACATAAAGGGTGACGTTTTCCTACAGTTTTTCCCACATTAAGACGTTCTCTATAAATAACGATTAACTATTTCATTTGAAAAAAAAATATTTCTTTTGTTAGATAGATTCCAAAACATTAAGATAAATAATACATACATTGTATATGTGGTTAGGTCCGCGATTGCTGGATGACATCTATGATTTTATCCATCGTAGCAAGTTTTCATTGTTTTGGTTCTGACAGGTTTTGGATTTTCTTCCATCGTCAGAGTAAGGTTTACAATCAATTCGTGTAGAGAGTAAACTTCAACTACGTAGTTTATATCACAAACTCCACTGGTAGTCTCCACTATATGTGGGGAGGTTATAAGGTTATAGAAGTACATGTTTTAGTGTATCACAGCAGACAAAAATAAGTACAAATTATGGTTAAAATTTAACTATTACTATATAATAAATAATGCCTTTTAAAAGGCAGTTTATTAACCATAATTTGTGCCTACTCATTTTTTTTCTGCCGTAATATATGCGATACACAAACATCTGGTACCTTATAACCTCCCCACAAACAATCAACTAGTGTCGTTTGTGTTATAAACATACAGTTGAAATCATATTTATGTCTTTATACGAATTGATAGTAAATCTTACTCTGACTATGGATGAAGATACGAAACTGGTCAAAACTAAAACAATGGAACATGCTACGACGGATAAAATCCTAGATAAACTGTATATGTTAGTATGTAGTTTGAGAATTAACTTCATATTTTCAAGCAAAACATTACGTATGTACTATACATTATGTATGTGGATATTCTTATAGGAAATATAATACTTCTTTGAAAAAATATTGTTCCCCTTAGATTTGTTTTTATAGCGACATCATTTAGCAGAAAGGAATCTTACTGGTTGCAAATCTTCATAGGGTTTCATCAATATTATTTTAGATTGGTCAAAGTTCGTCAGCCGGTTTTGCAACTTTATTGCATATATTTTTATTTGCGACTTCTCGAAAACACGGTTTGATTTTTAGTTCTATCAATTTTATTTGAAACATTTTTCTGGGAAAGCGTGTGACCTTAAGGCCCACCTTAAAGTGCTATCTCAAAATACGCATACATTTACTACTAGGAAAATTATTGCAGAATACAGTATGTTAAAAAAAATACTATGTTTAAAGAAAATTTGGTAACCGGAAACAGCATGTTTACAAAATGGATTTTTTTTTTGGCGATTTTCTCAGAGGCACATCAAAACGTAACATTATACATACAGACATTATATTATAAAACTGATCACTTTAGTCTGAAATATTTTTCTAGGAGGTAGTCCTATTTTTCTGTGAAGCTAAAACTTAAGACTTATCTCAATAATTCTTTTTTAAATACTATGAAAAGTTCATCAAGTGTTGAAGAGAGGTAAGGATAACCAAAACATTTTCTAAAATTTGAATTAAATCTGAGAGAATTTGCAGTAAGATAAAATGGTATGAGTATGTGTGTGTGTGTGTGTGTGTGTGTGTGTGTGTGTGTGTGTGTGTGTGTGTGTGTTTCATATCGTTATTTTGTTCATATTTTCCTTATTGAAATAACGAATGGCGGCAATTCTTGTTTCTTTTATTTTTCATATAAATTTTTATATAATTTTATATTTAATTATAATGCTACATTTTTGAATTATTTTTTCCTTTTGGAAGACAGTGATGTCATAGAATATATTGTATAGGGAAATATGATAAAACAGATTGCATCTATTTATTTGTTTCCTACAAATCAACAATATAAAGTTAAATTACTTTAAAACAAGAATAATTGCTATAGTTTCCGAAATTGAGTTTTTCATCCCACTTAATACAAAAAAATCTGGTGTGAAATACTTTCTCTTATTGCAATTTACAACATTATAATTGATACATTTTATAATTAGTATACCAAATTTAATGAAATTCGTCAGTTTTTATATGGAGAAAATTGCGAAAACATAAAAAACTGTTCAGTAAAAACACGTTTGCAGTAAAAAGCACATTTTTTTCTTTTTAACTTGGCAATTGATTTATTACTTTCACTTACTAATAATAGTAAGAGGAAGTATTACGATCGTGCTAGATTTTCGAAATTAACTTTTCACCGGAAATACACTTTTTGATGTCCCCTGAGTTCCAAAAATGGTTTTATAAATTGGTGAGAATATGTTAAAAAACGAAAAGTTTCAGGGAGCTCAAACTTAGTATTCCGTTTAGGTACTACCACTGCCACAGACACGAAGATTTTGGGCAAAATACATGAACCGGAAGTGCCACTATACTGGGTTTTTTTCTTAGTTTCTTGTGATTTTCTCTAAAACGGCTCCAACGAATTTTTTAAAACTTGGTATATCAACTATACATACAAAGAGCTACAACTTTTATTTGAAACATTTCTCCTGGAAAATTCATTAAAGGGTACTTTTGGCGGACGGGTGGGATTATGGTTTTGTTTAAAGTGCTATTTCAGTTTATTACATAATTCTAACATCTAATTAATATTTATTAGAGTTAAATATGTTGTCGTAATCCTGAGTTTGAAGAAAATCGGATGAATGGAAGTGCTTTTTGCTGAAAGTAGTTTTCAGTTTTCTACTATTTTCTATAAAATGGATCCAACGATTTTTTTTTAAACTTTAAATATTAACTACACATACAAAGAACTACAACTATTTGATTTGCAACATAGCTCCGGGAGAATTTATTTAAGAGGACTTTTTGGAGGAGGGATGGGGTTATGTTTTTCTTTCATGTGCTATTTCAGTTCAACAATGTGCTATACAATTCTGTCAACTAAATAATATTAATTAGAATTGTACAGAATAGAACTTTGGTGCTCCGCTAAGCATTCCAATATTCAACGAATCCAATTCCTTCCATCAAAAATTCTGCTCGCCATTGTTAACACTTCCCATTTTGTCTTGAACCTTACAATCCACAATGACCTTAATATCCCATTCGTTACCGATGCTTCCTCTTTTTATAAAAAATCCATAAAATCGTGTCCTACCTTTATCTAGAAATCTCTCCTCTCGAACCCTTCTGGACAATCCCACCCGTCGTTAAAAACGTCGGAGGTTTTTTTTTTTTAACAAGTGACAGTGAATGATTTGGAGTGCTATCACTGTATAGCTCCTCCATTTGTTTAGTAATTTTTTTTTATTTTTGTTTCTCATTATTATTATTATTATTTGTATTCAATGCCATCAGATTTGCTTCTGCGCACTAGCGCGTTCTAAATGAATAAAAAGAGAGAAAACAAAATAAAATTACCTAAGTTGCCAAAATTTCCAATTTGAAGAAAATCGGCTGACCGGAAGTACAACTGTACTGAATTGGTGTTTCAGATTTTTGTGATTTTCTCCATAGAAATGCCGGCGGCTTTAAATACTAATAAGAATTCTGAGTATGAAGAAAATTTGCCATTTCGCATTAAGAGAAAGTCGTGTGAGTGTTTCACACCAGATTTTTTGTAATTAATTTTGTTTGGATGCTAGAATTGTATAATCAACTAAAATAGCCCATTAGAGGAAAACATAACCCTTCCCTTCTCCCCATAGCCCCCTTAAATGACTTTACTCGGAGAAATATTTCAAATAAAAGTCATAGCTCTTTGTATGTTTAGATCACATTCTGAGTTTAAAGAAAATCGATGTTGCCGTTTTAGAGAGAATTTTCACTAAAACGCACTTCCGGTCTTCTCCGATTTTCTTCAAATTCGGGGTTTCGACAGCATTTTCGATTCTAATTCTTATAAATTAGATGACAGAATTGTGTAAGAAACCTATCCCCCATCCGCTCCTCCAAAAGTACTCTTAAATGAATTTTCCCGGAGAAATGTTTCAAATAAAAGTTGTAGCTCTTTGTATGTATAGTTGATATGTTACGTTTAAAGAAAATCGTTTAAAACTGTTTTTGAAAAAATTACAAAAAACTGAAAAAACCTGTTCAGTAAAGTGGCACTTCCGGTTGAACGATTTTTACAAAAAGCTTATTCTCAGGTTTCCTGATATAACGTTATCGAAATATTGTTTGAACATCCTGTGATTATTTGGTTTTGAAATATGCTTCGTGCTTTGAGGTATGCCCGCACACACACACATACAGATCAGTTGTTAAAAACACTTTTTTTGTTTGGACTCAGGAGAGCTCAAAACGCTCGATATCGAAAATTTTTCCAGGATACTTCCTCTTACTAACTGTAAGAGAAAGTAAAAATTGGTCAACCTGTTGTGTAACTGTACTGAATAAATTTTTTAAGTTTATTGGAATTTTCTCTAAAACGATTATAATGACTTTCTTTAAACTAAATTTCCAATTTTATTTCAATTTGTACAAAGCTATTGATACGTCTTCAGGATTACAATATAATCATAAAAAATAATGTTTTTGGTGTTCGTTACGACCGTTGTATTCAATGTTGAAAATGGATTTTGAGGTTCAGTCATACAAAAGAACTCTTTTTTTAAATTTCTACCAACGTTTCGGCAAATTTATTGCCTTAGTTGTGATTTAGTTTAATATTGATCTGTTCTACAACAATAATTTAAAATAAAGTTAATAATTGTACTCTATATATATCATACTCTGTACTTAGTTTATTTATATAGTTTAGTTTAAAAAAAAATTTTATTCTGTAAATATTTAGTTTAAGTTCATATTTTCTGTTGGTTCTATTTCTTATTGATTTGTATTTCAACCTTTGTACAGACCCTGAAGAAGGCAATAAATTTGCCGAAACGTCGGTAGAAATTTAAAAAAGTGTTCATTTGTATGACCGAACCTCAAAATCTATTTTCAATATAAGAAATAATCTTAGGCAAAAAAAAAAAATGGTCAATTTTATAAATTATACTAATTGCAGTAACTCGTGTGTGAGTGTTTTGTATAAGATTTTTTTTTTATATTCTAAAATTCGTTTGCATTATATATATATATATTTATTTTTAAATATTTTATAAAATCTGATGGTTAAAATGAAATTTCATAGTTAAAATGCAATTGAGTAATGAGGAAGTAAGGTATAAATTAGTGTTGTACTCTATCCTCCTCCAGATCGTGCTGTCATCATTCTTATTTTCCTTGAAACTATTTTATCCTTTATTCTTTCCTTTCTCTTTTTCCTTAAATAAAATTTTCAAAAATCCAGCCTTACTTTTCAAAAGCAAAATAGTATACGATTATTTTGTCCAGTATTCTGAACAAACTAATGGTGTTCTTTTATCGAGATTTACTCTTATTAAGAGGAGCCAGTCATGCCAGATTTTCGAAATTAACTTTTCACCGGAAATACATGTTTTGAGTTTCACTGATTATCTCAAAAACGAAAAGTCACAGGAAGTTCAAACTTAATAAATATTCTATTTGGTATACTACCGCATCCGGCGGGCAAATTTTGGGCAAAATCCAACCACAGAAAGTGCGTCATTACTGAATGTTTTTTTTTTTTTTTTCAGTATTTCGTGATTTTTCTCGAAAATGCCTGCAACGATTTTCTTTAAACCTCGTAGCTAGTAGTCTCGAGAAAATTGATTTTTTGAGGGATTTCTGGGGAACCAGTAACGTTATGCTTTCCTCTAAAGTGTACCACTTCAATATAATATATATATTTTTTACCACATACATAAGCGTTGATAGAATTGCAAATTTGAAGAAACTCGGTTAACCAGAAATTTGATTTTACAGAATATGTTGGAATGTAGGCTGCTAGCTGCATAGATAGAAACGTATCACTTTTATTTTAGACGGGTATTTGAGGGTCTGGGCAGTTGGTTTAAATTTAAATTTGCACAAGCTTTGTTGATTTTGATATAGAGCGCTCCACGTAAGGCCGCTCCCCACCACCGCCAGTTCAACTAAACATTGTGACGTTGCAATTTTAAAGAAAATTTCTTGATTAAATTGTATTAATTTGAGTTAGACAGAGTCATGTGAATGTTTTACACCGATTTTGGGGAGGGGGTACATCTCGTGACACTAAAATTGAATTTTCATATTTTATTTTTAATCTATGTAAAATCTGTATATATAAATAAAATATGTTATTAGTATATTCAACCAATGCTAACTGTACCAGTCAGCAAAACCTATGTATAAAAAAATATGTTTATATAAACAACTATAGATCTTCAGATTAGTTTTTGATTGTTTTTGTTTACTTCTTCTAAGCAATTATTATGTATTTTTTTTATATTATTATACGTCTTAACAGAATATTTCTTCGCATCTAATTATTTATATAAACAACAAAACTTTTCATAGAAATTCAAATTTTTATTCCGCTCAGACGGCCCAACCTTACTCGAATTTTTTTTAGATTTTAGAAATGATCAAGTGGAAGTGATAACTGATGAACCCTTAGAAGTCTTCTTCTGTGGTATTGTTCACAAGAAGAATGACTCTTATGATGGTTTCAGGGCTCCAAGACCAGTGCTGGAACTAAATACGTATTAGTATATATATCTCTTGGAAGCACACAAAAAATTAAAATTCTTTAGAATGAAATATTTTCCATGCTTTTGAATTCCATTGCTCAATAACTTAAGATTGAGGAGCAGATCAAAGTTTGTTTATAAGGCTGGAAGGTCTCGAAATCCTAACAAACTTCTATAGCTTACTGCTTGGTTGATTTTTAGTGGCACGGCCCTGAACTTTTTTTGCCAGCATCACTACAAGACGCCTATGTGACCCGTCTAATAACAAAACTATTGCAGAATATAGGAGATATGTCTGATATTCACTGGTGCCATGGTCAATCCTTCCCACACAGTTACCTTTGAGATGTCAAACTGTATATCTTATTCTATAAAACAAAAGATGAGCTCTAGGCAGAATCAATAAGAAGCGTTTTATTAACTGGGGGAGTGTATGAGCACTATGCTCGCGAGCGATTTTTAGCGTATAATTTTTTACCGAACTTGGAATTGAAAACCTCTCTCGACTCTACCCTAGCGTTTTTAACTGATAGTGGATTTGTTGTGAAATGAAAACGAGGGAGCCAGTGAGTCCACTTGTGACCCAAATCTATTTTCTCCCCCAGGGAGATCCCGAGTACTAGAATAGAATGGAATACCAATCGAACTGATACTCTTATTTTTTTTCTTCTCATTTTTCTATGAACTTTTACATTTATATAAAAATAAAAATTTCTATATTTTACATCCAATAGTTCTTCAAAAAAAAATTTACATTAAGAATCTTCTGGGTAATCATTAAAATTGATTAGTTTAAAAATTCCTTAAAAGTATAAATATTTATAAATAGAGTTAAGAGTTAATCTCTTGTTACTTTATCAACTTGGTAAGAGCAATTATTAAACTTCAGAGATTAAAATTAAATACAAATTTTAGGGATATGTAATTTTTTGGGAGAATTTCCTTAATTATTAAAAATTAATTTAACGTAAATTTAAATAATCTTGAAGCTTTATATATGCGGCTAAAAGAAGTAAAAATGTTCTTTTCATGTATATAATTGATTTAATGGTCAATTGAAAATTAACCATAAAAATTTCGCTTTCATGGTTAATTTTCTGGAAAAAGTTTAGTTTTTTTTTGCTTGTTAGTAAATAAACAATTTAATGTTTGGATAAAGAGCGCCTTATGGCTTATCAATTTTTTGTTTTTTTTTTTTTTTATTTGCTCTCAGATGTATTGGGAAATTTTTTACATTTTTTAAAGAGTAAACTCTTTAAATTGACTTAGGCTTAATAAAAATTAAAAAAAACAAAAACTAATATTTATTTTATGAAGGAAGTTATCTAGACACTAGCCTTCATAATCCTACACTTTAATATTGAGTTGGTGTGTTTTATATTTATATTCCCGCCAATAATTATGCAATTATAATTACGTCAAACATTTAGAGGTTAATTGTTTTTTTTTTTAAATACTTGCTTTTTTACTTTCTCTTACTCCCTAGTAACAGAAAGTATTGTAATCGTGTCAAATTTTCGATATCGAGTTTTCACCGGAAATATCTGTTTTGAGATCCCCTGAGTCTAAAAAAGTGGTTTTTAGCAAATGGCCTGAGTGTGTGTGTGTTTGTGAACGGCATAGCTCTAAAACGAAAAACCATAGAAAGTTGATACTTGATATTCCGTTTAAGTATCATCATAGGATCCGACACTATGTTATCCGTCGAAATTCTTCAACCGGAAATACCATTTTACTAGTTGTTTTTTTTACTTTTTGCGATTTTTTAAAAATACTGCCCGGACGATTTTCTTCAAACATGGTATATGAACTACACATACAAAGAGTTACAACTTTTATTTGAAACATTTCTTCGGGAAAATTCATTTAAGGCTACTTTTGGGGGAGGGGTTGGGTTAAGGCTTCCTCTAAAGTGCTATTTCTGTTTATTAAACAATTCTATCATCTAAATCATGTTAATTAGTATTAAATATTTTGTTGAAATTCTGAGATTGAAAAAAATCGGATGACCGGAAGTGCGTTTACTTTACGACTTTACTAAATGATTTTTCCACTTTTTCGCGATTTTCTCAAAAATACCTCCGACGATTTTCTTGAAACTTCCTAGAAACTAAAAAAAATCTACAACTTTTATTTGTAACATTTCTCCTGGTGAAGTAATTTAAGGGCACTTTTAGAGGGTGGATTGGTGGGGTTATGTTTTTCTCTAAAATGCTATCATAGTTAATTATACAATTCTATCATCCAAACAAAATTAATTAGAAATAAATGGCCAAAATTCCGAGTTTCAGGAAAATTACTAAACCGGAAGTGCGCTTTTACTGGACAGGTTTTTTAGTTTTCGATAAATTTCATTAAATTTGGTACACAATCTATAAAATTTGTCAATTATAATTCTGAGAACTGGAGTACGAGAAGTTGTGTGAATGTTTCACACCAGATTTTTTTTTTTTTAGTTTTAATATCTTATTTATTTAACTAATATTCTTTTATTTTAATTGTATGGGCACTAGTTTAATGATTTATTAATGTAAATAGATAAACTTGCTTATCTCAATATTAACAAAGGTATTAAACTGAAGCCACACTGATAAGCAGATATAGTGTAGGCAAATAGTGGATAAAACACGTATTACTTTTTATCATTAAATAAACTAATTTTAATATTAGAACAATGCTAATAGAAAAGAATTTTTTTTTTTTTAATATTTCTTTGTTTATTTTTGTAAAAATGTTAAAATTACATTTATCATAATTGTTTTTTTTTATATAAAATTCTTAAGTGAATTAGGATAGCATTGTTTGTGTGTTTTGATTTTTCTCATTGATTCGTTTTTTTTCGAAGTTTATTAATTTTATATTCACTTAATGGAATAAGTGTTGTTAGCGTATTTGCAAGTAATCTGGTCTTATTTGTGGTAAAAATTTAACTTATTTAGGAAATATGTGGAAGTCAACCCTCAAGAAACAAAAAAGAAGGAATAATTCAAAATGGTAGTGTTGAATCTTTACTATATATTGTATTAGGTATTTTATCCGTCGTAGCATGCATATTCATTTGGTTCCTGACCAGTTTCGAATTTTCATCCATCGTCTGAGCAAATTCACCAATTTCATGTAGAGAGTTCACTTCAACGTAAAGTTTCACTCACACTTGTTGGTTTGTTGGATGTATCATTGATAGAAGTTAATTATTGTATCATTAATAAAAACCAACAAACCAACAAGTGTGGGTGTAACAGAAACATTACGTGTAATTGAACTCCTACATAACTTGGTGAATTACCTGACGATGATGAAAATCCCAAAACCAGTCAGGAACAAAATCATATGAATGCTACGGCTAATCTGTCATAAAGATGGATGGGTGTTTCCTCCTCTGCCTCGCAGACTCTACAAATGGATCCGGCATAAGCCCCATTACATAGAGATGTCTTTTTAAATCACAATGTCCAGTAAGAGATCGCACCCGATCCCGTGAAAGACACAGCAACGTCTCACTAATAGCCCCGTCCGGACCCCCGATGAGCAACTTGGACTGCCGACAACCAATGTTGCTCACCCATAAGGATGAATGCTGTGAAGCTATCCATGACTGGAAGCCTAACAGACATGCGCCAGAACACTCGCCAACAACAGGCTCGGGACAGTGGAAGGAAGAGAGGCGCCTAATTTGGCAAACCTATCCACTTCCTCATTCCAAAAATTCCCACATGACCTGGTACCCAGACTAAAATGCACATCCTTCAAAGAAGAAAGCTCTTCCAGCCTTTCAGAACATTCTTGCACTAACTTGGAAGTGAAGACACTTCCGACTAAGAGTAAGGGAAAGTAATAACATTTGAAATAAATAATGAATAAATAAACCTATGGCCCAATAGCCCGTGAAGGTCCAAGGCATACCAGGCAGCTATTTTGTATTAAGGGCGTGATATGGTAAGCACGCCATTGTTCCCTTGTCGCTTAGTTCCGGCCTTCACTACCTAGGTGCGCTACCAACTGTAGCTTCCCTCTTTTTCTCACAATGCTGGGTGAACACCGACTTTGCCCTCATGGGAATCGAACCCTGAATTCTCGCACCAAAGGTGAGTGCGCTAGCCACCAGATCAACACGTGAGGATTCCGTTAATTTAACCCCAAACTAAATGCCCTCGTTCAATGATCAGTTCTCAGGTTTAATACATATCTAATAATAGGCTATATAGAAAGGAAATTATACAATATTGATTTATAATATTATATGAAATGTCCGTTTTTGTTGTACAAGATATAACACCAGTTTTTACATTATTATTTTTTTTTATATATTATCAGCTAATTTCCTTATATTTATACTATGTACGTATATCTATACGTACATAGTATAAATACATTGTCGTCACCTAAAGATAAAATTTTTTGAATCTCAGATTGTATAATTCCAACACTCTAGATGATGATAATTAAAAAAAAATAAATAAAACTTGACTACGTCATTGATTTGACATTTTTTCTTTCGCTTACGTAATAGGATGTATTGCGAATGTGTCAGATTTTCGAAAATGACTTTTCACCGGAAATACAGGTTTCCTGAGTACAAAAATAATGTGTGTGTGTGGGTGTGTGTGTGTGTGAGAGAGAGAGAGAGTTTGAACAAAAAATGAAAAGTCTCAGGAAGCTGAATGCTTGGTATTCCGTCTAGGTACCACTATCACATCTGACACAAAGGGACTGGTCAAAAAAATCCATCAACCGGAAGTGCGATCTTTCTGAATGATTTTTTTTTTTCACTTTTTCGCGATTTGCTCGAAAATCACTCCAACGATTTTCTTTAAATCTAATATACTATGTACACACACATATATACTTATCACTTACTTACATTTGAAACATTTCTCCAGAAAAATTCAAATTTTGTGGGTTTTGAGGGAAGATCTTAAGCTTTGCTCTAAAATTCCACTTAAAAATACAATGTACGGTTCTACCACCTATATGCAATTAAATTACTGTAGAAATATGGAACTCAACAGGCTGTGTGAAGGCATTAGGCTCCATGTCGGAAGACTTTAAAATTGCGAAAGGCTTGAGGCAAGGGCATCCATTGTCCCATTAATTTAGGCTATTAGAGCGATCCGTACCATTTTTAATAGGTAGCGCCAGCATCTGGCTTATGCAGACGATGTTGTTTTGTCAGCTCGAACTATATCGGGGCACTCTTAGGAGTTTTGGATGAGTTCAATAAAGAAGCCAGTAAACTTGGACTCGCTGTCAACGAAGCGAAGACAAAGTATATGCGAACCAAAAAAAAGGAACGCCAGGAAGCAATATGCCTTAGAAACCATAAGTTTGAAGTGGTTAAAAGCTTTAGGTACCTTGTGGCTGTTATTACAGATATAAATGAAGTCAGTATAGACATAAAACCCAGAATAACTAGCGAAACCTGTACGCTAACTCGGGAGGATGAGCGACTTCTCAGTGTATGGGAGACAAAGGGCCTGAGAGTAATATTTGGCCCGGTAATGCAGGATGGAGTATGGAGAACAATGTCAAATCAGGAGCTAAAAGACCTATATGGTGAACAGAACCTGGTGGGAGTAGTGAAACGTGGGAGGTTGAGGTGGTTGGGTCACCTGGAAAAAATGGAGCAAGACAGGATACCGAGGAAGTTGTTTACTGGGCATCCGGTAAGAGGAAGAAGTAGAGGATGCGATGGCTGGATGACATGGAACAGGAACTCAGGTTGTTGGGAATGAGAAGGTGGAGACGGGTGGCTTGAGGGAGAGAGGAGTGGAGGGATGTAGTTGAGGAGGCTAGGGCCCTACATGGGCTGTAATGCCAAGAAAGAAGAAGAAGAAGAAGTATTGATAGAATTCCAAATTTAAAGAAAATCAGATAACCGAAAGTGCAACTTTGCAGAATAGATTTTTGAGTTTTTGGAAATTTTCTTGAAAATGGCTGCAAGGATTTTCTTCAAATATGGAATTCTTATTGCACAGATAGAAACGTATCACTTTTATTTGAAACATTTTGTTCGGAAATGTTCATTTCAGAAGGTTCTATGGACCCTATATCAGTTAGGTTCAGATTTAAACAGGCGCCACAAGCTTGTTGATTGGATCAAAGTTAGGTTCTAAATTGCTGCAAACATAGAGAGTATGGTACATGTTTCAGAACTTAATAGCGGAGCAAATTTAACTTTTGGAAAGCCAGACTTGAGACACGGGTAATCAGTGTCGGATTTTTCTGAACAAGTTCATGTTAAAAATGGTCCAGCTTTATCGGAACAGGAAGTGTCGGAATTAGACTGATATTGTGACAAGAATGAAAAGCGAATAATTGGGCGGTAGACCAACATATGTCATCATTAATTTCTAAGAAAAACTTCGTCATAAATTATGGCGAAAACAAGTGATAAGTCATTTCATAAACCCAAAAGTAAGCGCAAAAGTTATGCGTAAATGCTGTTCCAGTTTGCTTTCTTTACACACTGATTGCCAGTAAGAAATGAATATACGAGCCAACCAAATATTGGATATTAAAGAGGATTAAATGTTTATGTAAACAAGTCTTAGGTATTTATGTATATATACTGTATTACTTCATAATACACAACTAAGAGGACGTGATCTCTTAGGTTACTCATGGCAGGATGTTCAATTCAAATTGGATCTCTTACATAAATATTGTAATGCTAATCTTCTGAGAGTAAACACGGATAAAACGAAAGTTTTGCCCTTTCACAAGGGGGGAAAGCTGGGGAAGCATAGGAAGGTTTTTTACCAACAAAATGAAATTGTTAAACAATTTAAGTATCTTAGCGTTACTTGCGCAGCCAACGGAATTTTCAAAAAAGCAAATGACCATAGTAAGTCATTGGGAATCGCTGCCTCATCTAAAGTTAAACAGATTTTGCGTAAGGGTAAGTCCGACTCATGGGATGCACAAGAGAGGCTGTTTGACTCCATGGTCGCCACTGTGCTAATGTATTGTGCTGAGATGGGCTGCTTCATTTGCTGACACGCTCAATAAATTTCAGATATACTTTTTCAAATCTTTATTGCAGCTTCCTAAAATAACCTTTGATGCTTTGGTGAGGTTTGAGACAGGTAGAGCTCATTTGGTACTTGACGTTTTTAAAAGATTGCTAAATTGATGGATGGTCATACTTCATCTGGATCATACGCATATCCCAAGATTATGTTACAATAGATTGTACAGGTTGGTTAACTGTCGACAAATTCCTTTTAACTGGTGCAGTTTACTTTTAATTTCACTTGAAAAAATAGGAGCAACAGATTTATGGAAAGTCAATAATTATATTGATGTTAAGAAAAGTAAAAATAGTTTAATTAATTCTTATAGATTACATCTAATAAGTTTGGATATAAATAAAATTTATAAGGAAGAATCCTACTTGAGATTAAATGTGGATTTTGAATGTATAAGAAATACTGTCACATTTAAGATTGCCTAATAAAAAATTTCCAAGAGTTCTCCTGAAAAAATAAACTGTATAAATTTAACCCCTGACACTAATTGTAAGCTTTGTTCTGGATAACTTACTTGACACAGTTTTGACCTATCTGACACTTTTTAGTTGATTGCAAATTTTTTACTAAACAAAGGTTAAAATCTTTAGTCAACATCAGTTCATAGATAATAATACCTGTTTAGATAAATTAGACTCTTTATTGAACTGTTCTAGTGTTGATCAAATTAGATCATACTGTACTTTTGACTAAAAAAAAAAAAAAAAAAAAAAACCTGTTTGATTGTTAAAAATAATATTCAACTTTGGCTTTAAAGCATAGTATCTTTTCAATGATATGTGAATCAAGATGAAAATTGAAATTACTATTAGTTTAATGTTTATAATTATAACCAAGATTTTCTTGAATAAAAAAAAAAGAAAGATTAGTTTTGTCCACGAAAATTCCTTGAGCTTTTCCATTAAGTGGAGATAAGTTTATTTATTTATATATATATATATATATATATATCACAAAAGTTTTATAACAACCCTTGTTAAAGCAGTTTTATTAGAACCTTTATATAGCAACTGAATATGACTTAAAATATTACACTCATTAGTTTTAGTAAATGCTATTGAAATTAGAAGATAAAATACAAGAAACTTAAAACAAAAACCACCTGTAGTATTGTCTGATTAAATAAATTTTCAATTTTCTGCCCAGATGTACCAAAACTTCAATCAGCTTTTAAGAACTATTCATTAAACTTACCCATTTCATACTAAAATATTGTAAACATTTTGAGTATAGAAACTAATTTAGACCACGTAAAAAAGAGTCTGTGTGATATGTTTATATCATCTGTTATTTTGTTTCTGATTGTTTTTGTGCTTTGTTTTTATTTTGTATTTTCTTTCTATAAAGAAAGAGATCTTTTATGTATGTTACTTGCTGAGCTCCTGCTTTTATAAGAATTGTAATTTTTTAAAAAAAACAAAATAAATTTTCATTTCATTTCATAGATCTGAAGTTTGTAGCTATTTATTATGTTATCCTTAATTTTATGTATGTGATGTAGTCCACCAAGTATTGAAAGATTGGAATCTACGCATGAGCAAATTCAATCAAAATCTAATTTGCCGCAACAACATTATAAAGGAAACGAACTAATTATTAGTACAACTAAACAAATAAATTATAATAAGAAGAAGAAGTTATATATATTAGAGTTCGAAAAACTAGAGACTATGTAAGAAAAAGTATTGTGAGTGTTTCACACGAGTTTTTTTTTTACTTTCTCTCACTCCTAGTAAGAGGAGGTATTGTAATCGTGTCAAATTTTAGTTATCGAGGTTTCACCGGAAATATCCGTTCTGAGGTCCCTTTAAGTGTAGTGTAAAGCATAACTCAAAAATGAAAAATCACAGGACGTACAATCTTGATATTCCGTTTAGGTGTCACCATGGGATCCGACAGTGTTATTGGTCAAAATTCCTTGGCCTGAAGTACCACTGTACTGTATGTTTTTTTTTTTTCCACTTTTTTTTTTTGCGATTTTCTCAAAAATGACTACGATCATTTTAGACCTTAGTATATTAACTACACATACAATGATCTACAACATTTATTTCAAACATTTTTCCGGGAAAATTCATTTAAGAACACTTTTGCGGGAGGGATTGGTCTTATTTAAAGATTTTTAAATCTAAAGTGGTATTTCAGTTTATTACGCGATTCTATCATCTAAATAATATTAATTAATATCAAATATGTTGTTGAAATTCCTAGTTTAAAGAAATTCGAATGACCGGAAGTATTTTTCAGTTTTCTGTACTAATACGGCTGCAATGATTTTCTTTAAACTAAGTATATAAACTACACATATAAAGAGCAACAACTTTTATTTGAAACATTTCTCTGCGTAAAGTTATTTAAGCAGGCTTTTGGGGAAAGGGTGGGGGTTATGTTTTTCTGTAAAGTGCTGTTTCAGTTGATTATAACAATTTACCATCTAAACAAAATTAAATAGAAATAAATTCATTACCAAAATTTCGAATTTCAAGAAAAATCAGTAAATTGAAAGTGCGTTTTTACTGAACAATTTTTTCAGTTTCAACAATTTTCTTCATATAAAACATCGATGAATTTGGTTATAAAACTTGTCTATAACAATTTGGTAAACTGTATTAAGAGAAAGTTGTGTGAGTTTCACACCAGACTTTTTTTTTAGTTTTTTTTTTTGTAATGCTGATTTTCCAGATTTTCATTGAAATTCCATATACTGTTGTAACGTTTTTCCCATTAAACTAGCTACTGCAACTAGTTTCTAACTCTAAACTTCAATAAGAAAACACCAATTTATTGTTCAACACAATAAATTACAAATAAAGCACTTAATAATAATTAATACACAGTTTAAAACCAACAAAAGTTCTCTTATTTCACTTTTTATACACTTTTCAAAAACGCGCACTCCGGTTGTAACAAGACTTTCTAAACTGACTTCACTCGAGCTGACGTTTTCTATTTATAGCATTGGAGAAGAGCCTAGAAAGTTCTAGAACATTCTGGAAAGCGCTAGAGCGTGCCGCCAGCGCTTCCTAGCGGCCACTAGGAGAACTTGAGCTTCCTGCTTTCTCTCCTAGATGGCACTAGTGGCTGCGTTACATTATTTTAACACATAAATGCCTATCACTTTTGTTTGTTACATTTTTTCCGGGAAATTGTTTTTTTTTGGGGGGGGGTGACGTAAATCTTACTAAAGTAATACTTCTATACAATTTCTAGTTCCAAAGCATTGCTTTTTTGGGGGATTTTTTTAATTTTCCTGCAAATTTGCAATAACACTGTTCTTTAAACTTGGAATACCAAGTGCAAAAATATGAACGTATCCCCCCACCTCTAAATTTATGTTAGAGCAACTGCGGAATAGCTAAGTGGTTAGCATATTGGACTCCTACGCGGAGATCCCGGGTTCGAGTCCAGCTGTGCTAGCATTAGATTTTTTTCTTCCTAGGAGCCTCTGCAGCTCACTGTCCGATGATGGACAGTGTTGTTTGTAACGAGAGAACACTGTCCGGAGGGCGGCAGTGCACTGAAAAGGCTCTGGGCGCCAATGACTATAGATGTTGACGCGCCTTAAATAAAAAATCTGGTGTGAACACAACTCACACAACTTTCTCTTACTCCAGTTCTCAAAATTATAATTGACAAGTTTTATAATTTGGGTACCAATTTAATGAAATTCGTCGAAAACTGAAAAAACTGTTCAGTAAAAGCGCACTTCCGGTTTACTAATTTTCTTGAAACTCGGAATTTCAGCCATCTATTTATTTCTAACTAATTATGTTTGGATTATAGAATTGTATAATCAACTAGGATAGCACTTTGATGAAAATCTAACCCCATTCCCCTCCCCTAAAATTGCCCTTAAAAGAACTTTCCCAGAGAAATGTTTTAAATAAAAGTTGTAGATCTTTGCATGTTTAGTTTATATACGAAGTTTCAAAAAAATCGTTGGAGCCATTTTTTGAGAAAATCGCGAAAAAGTGGAAAATCTTTGTAAAGTGGTAATAAACGCACTTCCGGTCATCCGATTTTTTTCAACTCGATTTTCAACAAAATATTTAATTCTAATTAAAATTATTTAGATGATGGAATTGTTTAGTAAACTGAAATAGCACTTTAGATGAAAACCTATCCCCATCCCTCCTCCATAACTGCCCTTAAATGAATTTTCCCAGAGAAATGTTACAAATAAAAGTTGTAGCTCTTTGTATGTATAGTTGAAATGCCAAGTTTGAAGAAAATTGTCAGAGCCATTTTTGAGAAATACGCAAAAAAGTAAAAAAAAAACTAGTAAAGTGGTACTTCCGGTGAGAAACATTGACAGATAACGTATTGTCAGATCCCACGAAATATCAAGTTTCAACTTTCCACGGTTTTTCGTTTTTGAGCTATGTTGTTCACATACACACACACACACACACACAGAGTCTATTTGCTAAAAACCACTTTTTTGGACTCAGGGGACCTCAAAACGGATATTTCCGCTGAATACTGGATATCGAAAATTTGACACGATTACAATACTTCCTCTTAATAAGAATAAGAGAATGTAGAAAAAAATATATATATATATTAACTGCAGATGTGTCATATGAGTGTTTCACACCACATTTTTTCCCCAAAAACTGATTTTAGGGTATCTGGAGAATTTGTGATATAACATTTAAAATGTTATTTGGATTTGTTCAATGTTATTGGCGCTTTCTCCTGGACTATAATGTAAATAAACTCAACTGATTTCCTGCCGTGGATGCTAACTAACTGTAGTTGAGACTTGCTAACTTAATGTTGGAAGTTTAGAATCAAAATTGTCAATTTTTATAATTGTATTAACTTTAGTAAGAGTAAGTCGTGTAAGTGTTCCATATCAGATTTTGTTATTCCTGTAGATATGTATTCAGATGGATAATAGTTAAATATAGTTGTTTAGTGGTAAATTATTTAAGTTTCTATTTTATTTTTCTGCCGGATGGAAAGAGGTTGAACGGACATTCCGTGTTCATACGCCTGCGCTACAAAGAAATTACAAGGTCACGTATTCTTATTTCCTGTCGCTCTTTGCCTACATTATATTTTAGCAGCCGTTGTATTATTTCAGCTAAATGGTTAAGTTCTTGTATCCTTTATACTATTACAATCCTACATGGAATGGTTTCATAGATTGAGCGTAGGATTTCTGCAAAAATGATGGGTTTGTTTAAAATGATCAACTCTGGAATTAATTATAACTTTTATGGTACTTGCGAGAATTTATCATTAGTTATAAATTCTGCATATTTTAAAACACCAACATTTCTTCAAATGCTTTTTTCCAGTAATATTAAATACTGTGCGGAAAGCAACAGATTAGAAATGAAATAAAGTATAACATTAATTGTGGCAAATAATGATTACTTATTTCTTTTTCTTTGTTTTCTCTTACTGCTGTCAGAGGAAATATTGTGATTTTGCTACATTTTGAAATTTAAGTTTCAGTTTATTAAACAATTCAATCATCTAAATAATGTTAATTAGAATTGAATATGTTGTTGAAATTTCAAGTTTCACGTTTCACGAAATTCCGAGTGCAAAAATAAATGCTTTCTCTAGCGATTGCTGCGTGTGTATATGAGAGAGAGTAAGAAAATACAATTTGTGAGAAAATGAAAAAAATCGCAGAAATCTGAGGAAATTTGCTTTTTGTTAAATGCCATCATGCCGACATAATTACCATATTTCTTCAGTTTTCACGATTTTTACAAAAATGGCTCTAACGATTTTCTTTAACTCTACAGTACTCTTACTAGTTTTTATTTTATAAATAAAACTTATATTTGTGTTATTATTATTTTTTTTTTTAATTTAAGGCGCGTCAACATCTATGGTCATTGGTGGCCCGGAGCCTTCTCAGTGCCCGGCCGGCCTTCCGGACAGTGTTTCTTCCTCGTTACGACAACACTGTCTATCACCGGACAGTGAGCTGTAGAGACTCCTAGGAAGATAAAATCTCAGGCAGCAAAGCTGGGCTCGAACCCGGGTCTTCCGCGTGGGAGTCCAGTACGCTAACCACTTAGCTTGGCCCAGACAAGACAGAGGTGGTGCTGTTTACCAGGCGTCGGCCCCCAGGTGCTTGGGACCTGAGGATAGACGGCAGAACGTTGAAACCTCAAAGCTCCGTCAAGTACTTAGGGGTGCATCTAGATGCAAAACTGACTTTTTGGGAGCAGGTGCGGCGCTCTTCGGAGAAAGAGGCGAAGGTGGTTATGAGTCTGAGCAGGTTGATGGCGAATGTGGGAGGACCGAGGGCCAGCAGACGCCGGCTCCTCTTGTCTGTCGCGGACGCCGTCCTCCTGTATGGATGTGAAATCTGGGCTAGCGCTCTTACAAAGGCGAGACACCAGAGACGTATGGCCGCGGTATAAAGGAGGGGGGCGCTTAGGATAGCCAGCGCGTACCGGACGGTATCTGAGCCGGCTGTCCTAGTGATCGTAGGGGTGATCCCGATTGACCTTTAGGCCAGGGAGAGACAGGAGGTTTGGAAGAGGAAGGGAGAGCCAGTTGAAGCAGATGCCAGGCTGAGGGCCAGACGGGCCACACTGCAAAGGTGGCAGGAGCGTTGGGAGAATGAGCACTGCGGTAGGTGGACCGCGAAGCTTATCCCCAGTCTGTTGGAATGGGTAAGTAGGCGGCATGGCGAGGTCGACTACTTCCTCACCCGATTTCTCACAGGACATGGCTGTCTTGCCGCGTACCTGTGGAGGGTGGGGAAAGTGGGAGACCCGTCGTGCATCTATGGGGATGGAGAAGGAAACGATGCTTTTCATACCTTTTTTAGGTGCGGCAGATGGGACCGAGAACGGCGGAGATTGGAAGCGGAAATCGGGAGGATCTCCCCGGATACGGTGGTGAGGGCCATGCTCGCCGGAGCGGATCGTTAGGACTGGGTGGCTACCTTTGTCCGGACGGTCCTGCGGATGAAGATAGGCGAAATGAGTAGACACCTCGACCTCCCGAGGACGGGGTCCAGCTAGGCCGGAGGCAGCCCGTAGTGGCATTACGAGGCACCACCCCGAAGTAGTACCATAAGCAGTTCCGGGGTGGACAAGTGCCTGTGAGGGAGGGGGGGTTTAGTGGGTGCAAGCCCCACACTTTGTGCGTAGGCATTTTCCCCCCCTCCGTAAAAAAAAAAAAAAAAAAAACACCCTTAGCTATTCCCTTCCCTATATTATTATTATTACTATTACTATTATTATTGTAAAAATCTGAAGTGAAACACTCACACGGCTTTCTATAACTGCAATTAATACAATTTAATTTACAAATTATCTTCAAAAATTGTTATCTTTATAGACGTTTAGGTGGGTTTGCCCTAACTGGGTTTTCCACCACCAAAGCTTATAGCGCCATTTTGAATTTAAATCTTACTACTCTCTAAATCAATATTTCCAGACAAATAAGTCAAATAAAAGTGATAGGCATTAGATGTATCAGATAAAAGTGGTAGAAACGATGAGCGTTTTTCAATAAGTAAGAGACAAATCGCTGTAGCTCAGAAACGGTTTGTTTAAGCAATGCAATAGTTTCAGTGTATCTAGTTGGCATCGTTGTACTTAGTTTCTCATCAGCTCTTCGAGAGTATTTGGTAAACAGGGTATCAAAGGTAGTTAAATCCACCTAAGAATGTTGAACGTGAACGGGAATAATTGTTTGAACCGTTCGAACGTTTACAAATGGGTAGAACAGTTTAAAAGTGGCCGTGTAAGTGTCTGTGACGAGCATCGAAGTGGACGGCCGGTTGATGTTGCAATTTCCTCCCTCGAATTTCGCATTAACGCGTTATTCAGGACAAAAGGCGTATTACGGATTAATAAGAAGTGCAGCCGAGTGTTGGAACTGTCTATAACATTATTCAGAATAAGCTGGAATGCAAGAAAACTTGTGCGAGATGGGCTCCAAGACAACTTAAGGACGCCCACAAATAAACCAGGTTTCAAATCAGTCAACAGTATAATATTGAAATATTTAGCAGCATTGGCTTGTATTCCAAATTTGGAGGAAATCAGATTCGGAGAAATTTATTTTAGAATTCTGTTTCTATGGCAACAGTGACGTTAAATTTAAACGTTATTTGAATTTGTTCAATGCACGCTGTGTCCAAAAAGCTCTGTGTTCTGAAGTACATGTAAACTTATTCAATTTCAACAGGTTCTTCTCTTAGCTATTTAATATTATACAATATTATATAATATTTGTGTTTATATAGCAGAGTAAAAATTTTCAATTTGTTTTTTTTTTGTAATTGTAGTAAGAGGCAATCGTGTGATTATTTCACACCAGATTTTGTAAAAATATATTTGTTTAAGTGGGACTGAAGTGAAACACACCGAGTTGGTTTGGGGCTAACACCATGCAAGGGTATCCATTCCCCAAGTTGTATAATCGATATGTATTCCTAGTAGTATTCTACGTCAGAGAGTTATAATAATAGTATTAATGTTTTTCGATCGCTAAACACTGATTATGCTTCGATTTTTCTTTTGCACTATATTTGAAATTTATATTCTTTCATTATGTGTAGATAGTGAAATGTCGTTGGTGTGTTGTGTTGGTGTATATTTGTTGTCTTGTAGCACAAGCGGATTAGTAAAAGGTCTTGTGTATATGTATGTTTAAGATAGAGATAGTTGTATTAGAAATGGAGAATAAGAACCACTTTTAAATAAATAATTTAACTATATATTAAATTAGTAATTTTACAAGATAATTATTAATTTTAAATCTTGAATTAACTTATGAATGCAAGGAAACAAATAACTAGTAGCTAGATTGTTTGAAACTCAAATGTTTAACACAAACTGGCACTGAATTTAAGAGAGCGATTCCTGATACAAATGTTCTGGTTCAATGTTAATTCAGACTGTCTTGAAAGAATGCCTTCTCAGGCTAGTTCAAATTCGCCCTTGTGAGAAGTGGCAAAAAAAAACAGGGGACAAGTCTATGAACTCTCTGTAATCAGTGGTGTTCTACTGAATAGTCCCTAAGTTCCTATTTCACTAAACTATTTTTCAAAATTATTTCCATTGTTCCTAATTGCTACTTCCACTACAATAGCGTCTTCACGCGTTGGTCTAGTGGTAGAGTCCTCGCCTTTGGTTCGCGGAATTCGGGATTCGTTGCCCAGCCCCCCAAAAATTCATGAGGGAAAAAAGTCGGTGTGACTCAGCAATGTGAGAAAAAGTGGGACGCTATAATTTGTAGCGCACTAGGTAGGTATGGTCGGAATAAAAGGCGATGGGGAACCGGGGACGTGCTACTACAGTCTCCACTCAAATGCAGTCTAGTAAGCCTTGGCCCGTCGTAGTCTGGGTCCATATAGGGCAGGAGGTAATCCTATGAAATCTTATTGTGTGGTGTATGTTTGTAGTAGTAGTTTCTGTATGCGCGGAGCGGTTAGTAAAGGGGTGTGTATGTTCAGCAGACGAGAAGTATAGAAATATTTAAGAAAAACACTGGAGATTAAATTAAATATATTATCTTTAAAGTAATTTAAATGCTTTTCAGTAACAGTAATAAATGAATTATTTATATAGATTGAGTGCAAAACTCTTATGTTTTAACTTATGACTGGCACTGATGCTAAGAGAGCGAAAGACAAGTATTCTGATTGAATGTCTATTCCAGACTGTTCTTCTTTGAAAGCAGAATCCATTCTCTTGTTAGTACAAATCTTCCCCTGAGAGAAGAGGACAAAGCTACCAAAGTTCTGTGAACTCTAAAAGACAAAGCTAACCAGGTCCTTTGAACTGTTTCTGTAACTGTAGTCTTCTACCTGTATAGTCCCTTTTGCCAGCGAACAACATTTTCTTCATAATTTTTATAATTTCAAATGAAATATATTTTTATATGTCTGGCATCCATCACATCTACGTACATAGTACATATTCCTAGCAGATAGCACATAGTAAGAGGAAATATTGTGATAATGTCAAATTTTCGAAATAGAGTTTTCACCTTGAAATACATGTTTTGAGGTCCCCTGAGTTCGAAAAAAAATGTTTTTAGCGACTGATGTCTGTGTATGTGTGTGTGTGTGTGTGTGTATGTTAACAGAATATCTCCAAAGCGAAAAGTCATAGGAAGCTCAAACTTGGTATTCAATTTAGGCACTACCACCGCATCAGCCCGAAGATTTCGGGCAAAATCCATCAACCGAAAATGCGACTTTACTTTATGATTTTTTAGTTTTCCGTGGTTTTCTTAATAACAGCTCCAACGATTTTCTTTAAATTTCGTATACCATCTACACACACAAATAGCAATCACTTTTATTTGAAACATTTTCCTGGAAAAAAATTTATTTTTGGGGGTTCTGGGGGGAGGGAACAGTAGCATTATGCGTTCCTCTAAAGTACCACTTCAGTGTAATATGTGGTATTACCACCTACAATAACATAAAACACATTAGTAGAATTCCAAATTTGAAGAAAATCAGATAACAGGAAGTGCGATTAGAATAGGTTTTTCTGGTTTGGGAGGAGGGTAGTTTTTTAGAAAACAGTTACCACGATTTTTTTTAAACTTGAAATGCTTGCTACTTCGATAGAAACGTATCATTTTTTATTTGAAATATTTATCCAAAAAATTGTTCTTAGAAATGTATTAGAGGTCTGTCAAGTACATGGAATTGAACAGAGAGCGCCTAAAGTCAGCCCAAGTTTGTAAATATTGCAGTTTTAAAAAATCTTTCAATTGCATTAATTGAAGTAAAGAATGTCGCGTGAGTTTTTCACACCAGATGGTTTCGCTAGCAATTTAAACTTATATCAAGGATTCCATTCTTCATATCATCTGGTCATAGCGTACCAGTCAGAGCTATGATGTGCTTCTGTTTTGTTATTTATATTTTGTAAATATATTAAACACAACGGTCAATGCAGAAATATAATCCTAAACCCTATAGCACAACAACCCATGAAGGGCCAAGGCTTGCCAGACGGCATTTGCATAGGGAGGCGTGTGGTAAAGCACACCGCAGTTCCTACGCCGTTTAGTTCCGGCTTTCGCTACCTAGGGCGCTACTAACTGTAGCTTCCCATTTTTTATCACGTGCTGGGTCAACACCGACTTTGCCCTCACGGGAATGGAACCCTGAATACTCGCTCGAGTGCGCTAGCCACTAGACCAACGCATGAGGACAAGAAATATAAAAGTTCATTATTTACATAGTTACTTCGTTACTTATCTGTGTCAAATTTGGAACATCGAAATTTGCTTACAAACTAGAATGTGCTCAAAAATTCATAAGTATTGCAAAATCCTGACAAAAAGTTTAGTTTATTTATTCTAAATTTATTTCTTAGTAAGTTTAGAGAAAGTGCTTTTGTCAGTTATTTGGAATTCCCTTGTTCTTTCTAAATTCTACAAAGAAATCTAATTGCTTTTTATGTTAGCATTATCACTGTTTTATTTTCATGAATCAAATTTTGATAATATTACAAAAGTATTAATGTCCCACTGGGAACCAAAAAAATAATCAGTTTGTCTTCTAAAGTTAAAGTAATAATGAATCAGAACGCTAAAGATATTAAAGATGTATATTTTCAAACGATCAAGATATATTTTAGATAGTATTCTAAATATTAGTTTATCGACGATTTATTCTCTTAATAAGTCATCACAAGAGATCCTCCTCAGAAAACGTATCATCATATAGTTTTCCGATTAAGAGAGATGGTTGGAATTTTATATGTTCTTGGCCACTTACTAAGATAAGAAAGTAAACAATGAAAAAAATAAGATTAACATCTGTGGCCATTGGCACTCTGAGCAATTCTCAGGGCAATAAACTGCATAGTGGCAATGTTCTATCCAACATTGTCCATTGCTGGTCAGGACAAAAAAACATACAAGGGGAGCGCGCCTAGACTAGGAACTAGAGAACTAGGTCCTCCGCGATCGAATCTAGCACGCTACCACTGAGCTAATATCCTGCCTACTCATGTCGTGGGGTTGGGTTACTGCAGGGACTCCAGGAAACCCTGACGAAGTGGCTAGTCATGGACTCAGTAGCCATGAGTTTCAAGACTCTGAACTACTATTTAGTTTCTTGGATCATCTGCCCAGAGTTATATCACGCACATCCCCCCTCTCCATTTTTCCCTTACATTTATAAAGAACATGATATGTATAACAATAACAGACTTCGGAAATCGAATATGAACTCGAAGAAGTTGAAAATCGTTAATATAGAATGTAGGGGTAGTGAACCCCCACCACTCATCCACTCTAGCGGAGAGAAACAGTCCCTCTCGCACAGAGAGAGGAGAGGTTCGGCCAGTGGATATATATATGAGAGAGAGACAGTAAAAGTTGATTCTGTTCAATTCAGTCTTACACATCAGACATCATTCTGTTGATTGACACTCCGTACATATCATTTAGCCACGTCAGTCTGTCAGTTGAGTTCAGTTCTAAACTCTAAAGTGTAGTCCTTGGCAGTCAGTTATATACATATACATAAATCAATTATATATCTTAAACCAAATCTTAAGGTGTTTATCTTTCATCATCAACAACCAACATCTCCTTACAACACCCTTACATAGAAGTTCTTGGACATACTTTGGAAAGCATTTTAGAAAATTTCTTGTACTCTCTAGAAATTTACAATTATTTTACGACTTCCAACGTCTTCAAGTTCATCACTTTGCAATAGTGGAAAGTACCGTGTAAAAATGTAATTTAAACAATGCTAATTATTTAGACAAAAACAAGATTAGTTATTTTAAAAAAAATTACAGTTTTATAGATTTAATTTAATAAAAAGTGGAGCGTTACTCTTGCAGTCCGGCAGTTTTATAAAGTTGTTGTTGTAAGGCCATACAACTTTTTAAGCAATTTTTTGTAATATTACGCTATCACTTATATATTACATAACTATATTTCAGTTTTATTTAAAACCTTGAAATTATCGAAATAATCAAAAGATTGGTTCGTGTAAAGTTACGGAACAATTTCATCCACCTTATTTGGAAAGAAATAAATGAATAAAAAACAATCATTTATATAATTATAATATTACGTAGTTACATTAACAAATTCTTTTTAGAATTTTTATGTCATTCTAGTAATTCCTGCAAATAATAATATTGATAAAATAATTAATTCATAATAATAATAACAGTTAAGACAATATAGTCTTTAAGATTAAGGAAAAGTGGGACACGATAATTTCCAACTCAGTATGTAATCATAAAATTAATATAAACATAAATTTATCATATTTACTATTCAAGTAAATATTATTTTGCAGTCAGTGGAGAAACCTTAATTATGACATCCAATATTTTTTCATTTTTCGTCAATTTTTACTTGATTGTAGATTTACTGCCGGTTATTATACGATGGTTTTTTTCCCACTTATAGCATGCAACTTGCAAACCAATCTCTTCTCTCTCAAAAATTGATGAGACGTGAAAGAAGTAGGGGTTCGAGAGATGTAACAGGATTAGTATCAACAATGTGGGGTAGACAGACACTCTCAAACTGCTAATGGAGAAAAATAATGGCTAATAAGGAAATTAAGGGCTATTACACGGATGGTTGGTTAGCTGAAACTGGTCTGACTGAAACAGGAGCTTGGCTGCCGGAGCTGAACAATAGAAGATGTTTTTTAGGCGGTATGGCCATTCTGATGAGGTCATTGAGATCATATTGAATGCCGTTGCATTCAGTGCTTTAATAAGCCGGTGATGGAGCTCTAAATTAGTATGTGAGTATAGGAGAAAACTAAATGGCCTCGCACAGAGAAGCGAAATAGAATTCTTCTCAATACCACGACAGGAGGTAATGAGAGGACGGACAAGTTGGCTAAAGTGGGATCCTCATTATTGTTTTATGGTCCGGAGCCAACAGTAGTCGTCCGAAGCAATTTTGTGACAATTAAATCAGATACTAGAGGAAAAGGGAATTTTCTATCCGTCCTGGACGGACGGATACGGAGGGTTATATCCAGGCTAAAAGGTATAAGACAGGGGGAATTGAAGCATCTTTTCTCCCTGATAAGATACAATACGGAGTACTAACATGTGTATGGACTAGACACGCCTGATTATCCAGTCATTCACACAAAATGAGCTAAACGTCTATCCCTTTATGTCAGCAAAATTGTGACCCAATTCTGGGTCAGGGAAACGGTGCACCACTACCTAGGTCGTTGTTGCCGTTTCGCCTGTTCTAAATTCCTCATGTTTAGATTAAGGATATCTAATCTTAAGATAAGTCAGACCACTCATAAGTGATAGATTATGGGCGGGCGGTTACCTAGGAGAAGACTTTGGAAGGAGAGATATTGGCTTAGGTTCTTCGTTTTCGAGCATCCACTAGTTATAATAATAATAATGATAATAATAGAAGACTAGGTTAGGTTAAGTAGGATTGAGAACAAGTACGTATTAAAAATTTGACAATGTGTGAAGCAAAAAAAAAGAAAATGTGTGAAGAAAATTTGACAATTTATATTCATTAAAAAATCTGGTGTGAAACATTCACATAACAACTTTCTCTTACTCCAGTTTCCAAAATTGTAATTGAGAAATTTTTATAGTTAGTTGTATCAAATTTAATGAAATTCGTTGGTGATTTTATGGAGAAATACTTGAAAAATTGAAAAATACTTCCTAGTAAAACCGCACTTCCGGTCATCCGATTTTTCAAACTCGGAATTTCAACAACATATTTAATTCTAATAAATATTATTTAGATGATAGAATTGTGTAATAAACTGAAATAGCACTTTAGAGGAAACCGTAACTCCCTCCCCCAAAAGTATCCTTAAATGAATTTTCCCGGAGAAATTTTTCAAATAAAATTTGTAGCACTTTGTATGTGCCCAAGATTAGTTGATGTACCAAGTTTCAAGAAAATCACTGGTGCCATTTTTAAGACAATCGCAAAAATGTAAAAAAAAAACAACTAGTAAAGTGGTACTTTCAGTTGAGTAATTTTGACAGATAACGTACTGTCGAATCCCATGGTGTTACCCTAACGGAACATCGGTTAAACTTTCTACGGTTTTTCGTTTTTGAGCTATGCTGTTTACAATATATATACACACACACACACACACTCAGGGGACCTCAAAATGGATATTTCTGGTGAAAGCTCGATATCGAAATTTGACACGATTACAATACTTCCTCCTTACTAGGAACAAGAGAAAGTAAAAAGTAATTGGCATATTTCTCACCAGAAATTTTTGTTTCTTCTTTACAATTAATTTCAATTTAATTTTATTTATTTTCAGGTGGACAACAGAAAGAAGTAAAAGATAATGCATACTCCCGATGAGGCAAAGTGTATGGCATCGAACCCTTCTCTCTCCCAGGCAAATACATCTCTACCCAGCCCGGATGAGAAGGATAACATCAGTAACAGGTAAATAATATCTTATTATCCTTCCAATATTAAAATTTTACTTCTTAAAACTGTAAAAGAAAGTATTACATGCGTGAAAAAACTTCTTAATTGAGATTACACTCAAAAATTTTGAGGTCATCTGCCATTTTTAACCAATATTTGTGTGTATGTAAACAAAATATCACAATTAATTGAGGATTTTATTTATATTTGATTGTGACTTCGTTGATCGTTTTTTTTTGTACATAGTTTTTGGCGCTTTATTGTTTTTTTAAACTTCGCTTACTATGTACACAATTAAACGCCTAACAGTTTTATATGAAACATGTTTCCAAGAAAATTGATTTTAAGAATTTTCAGGGAAAATTGAAACGTTAAGACAGTCCTCTAAATTTCTTCAGGGCTATGTGTAGCTAGGTTGCTATTTCCTTTATGCCAGCAGTAGCCATTACCAAGCAATTATGCGCCAGATAAGCCAAACAATGGAAGAAAAGGAGAATTTGGAAAAATACTGGAGGGACACGGAGGGGCTAATTTCCAGAGCTAAAAGTTTTACATAACTTACAAGAATGAGGGATATTTGAAGTATCTTCTCTCCCTGAGACCAGGTAGGTGTAATGAGTGGACACGCCTGAATAAACCAGTCATTTAGGCAGAACAACTAGCCCTTGCTAATATAATTGTGACGATGGAGTACGGGAAACGAAATATACACTAATCTAGTCAGTATTCCCGTTTCGCCAATATTTGGTTCTGCATATTTGGGAAGGGCAATACTCCGAAGGGAATGCTTGGGGTTCGGAAGTGCCGACCTTGTCTTTAAAGAATAAGTTCTAAGATTTTTGCAATATTCAAACGAAAACAGACGAACGATTTTATTTAACATATTTTATTGACTAGAACAGATATAAACTTATTTATATTTCGGCTGAACAGCCGAAGTCATGGCATGGCAATAAAAAAAAAAAAAAGATTTATTGGAAACCTTTTTCTAAGCAAATTGCTTTTGGAGGATTCTGGGAATATCATTCACCTTCAAAGTCCATACGCTAATATGGTTTGACCCTGATTACATTGTAAACATATTCAAGTACTACTAGCCAGTTTTGTTTAGTAACATCTCCACCCAACTAGTATTATTTTTGGGGAAACTAAAGTTTGTATAAAAATTCCAAGTTTGGAGAAAATTTATCAGTATTGTAATTATATTAATGCAGTTACACAGAGTCGTGTGAATGTTTCACATTAGTTTAGATATATTATTTAATTTTCATTAAAAACTGCATAATATTATCATTTATCATGGATTAATCTAAGTCTCTGTTACAATATTGTAACTCCACTGATGCAATCTAGAAGAGGAAGCAGGTACCTCAAGTTCTCCTAGTGGCTCCTAGGAAGCGCTGGCGGCGCGCTCTAGCCCTTTCTAGAACAATCTATAACCTTCAGGACCCTTCTCCACTGGTATAAATAGTGGGTCAACAGAGAGTTTACAGAGATTCTTGTTACCAACGAAGTGTGCGTTTGTGAAAAGTGTTTAAAAAGTGAACAAAGTGAACTTTTGTTTGGTTTATACTGTGAATTAATTATTATTAAGTGTTTAATATTTGTAATTTATTGTGTAAAACAATAAATTGGTGTTTGTCTTATTGAAGCTTAGAGTATTTTATGTTCTAAATGAACCCACTTCTGAACTAGTTGCGGTAGCTAGTTCAGAGGGAAAAACGTTACAATATCTATATTAAGATTAAAAAAGATAAATTTACTTGAAGTCTATTATGATATATATATTTAGCCCCAAAGATTTCATTATAAGCCTCATAAATATAATATTTTCTTTCTTTTTAGTGCAATAAAAATATGCAGTTATTCCAATACAAGTTATGTCTCAAAATAGTATCTCAAATAGAAAACAATAGAGTTTATTATTAACAAAGAGCCCTTTGTATTTTGGAGTATTTAGGGTTTAAGGACAATGATCCTATTTGCCCTTTGCAGGCTGTAATTGTTTTTCCTTTCTCTTTACTCATTCTAAGAGGAAGTATTGTAATCGTGTCAAATTTTCGATATTGAGTTTTCACCGGAAATATCCGTTTTGAGGTCCACTAAGTCCAAAAAAGTGGTTTTTAACAAATGGTCTGTGTGTGTGTGTGTGTGTGTATATGTGAACAGCAAAGCTCAAAAACGAAAAACGGTAGAAAGTTGAAACTTGATATTCCGTTTAGGTATCACCATGGGATCCGACAGTGGACAAAATTCCTCAACCGGAAGTACCACTTTACTAGTTGTTTTTTTTTATTTTTTGCTATTTTCTCAAAAATGGCTCAAACGATTTTCTTCAAACTTGGAATATCAACTAAATATACTAACAACTTACAACTTTTATTTGTAACATTTCTCTGGGAAAATTCATTTAAGGGCAGTTATGGAGGAGGGATGGGGATAGGTTTTCATCTAAAGTGCTATTTCAGTTTATTAAACAATTCCATCATCTAAATAATTTTAATTAGAATTAAATATTTTGTTGTAATTCCGAGTTTCAAAAAAATCGGATAACCGGAAGTGCGTTTACATTATCACTTTACTAAATGATTTTTTTCACTTTTTTGCAATTTTCTCAAAAATGTCTCCGACGATTTTTTGGAAACTTCATATATAAACTACACATACAATGATCTACAACTTTTGTTTGAAACATTTCTCTAGGAAAATTCATTTAAGGGCACTTTAGGGGAGGGGTGGGGTTACAGCTTCCTCTAAAGTGCTATCATAGTTCATTATACAATTTTATCATCCAAACAAAATTAATTAGAAAAAAATAGGTGGCCAAAATTCCGAGTTTCAAGAAAATTAGTTAACCGGAAGTGCGCTTTTACTGAATAATTTTTTCAGTTTTCGACGATAAAATTTGTCAATTATAATTTTGAGAACTGGATTAAGAGAAAGTTTTTTGTTTTTTTTTTGAAAAATGTTTCAAATAAAAATAGTACGTTTTTATCTGTGAAGTAGCATACCAGCTTTAAAGAAAATCGTTGAAAATGGTTTTTAGAAATTCCAAAAAAAAGCAACATAAATCCTAAATCCATACTTTGGTAAACCGATTTACTTCAAATTTAGGATTCTATCAATGCTTCTAATTTATATTACAATGTAAAATCAATGCTTCTAATGTATTAAGTAGGTGGTAAAATCATATCTGAGAAATTGTCCGTGATAGCCTGCTTCTTCTTTTTGTGGTCATCGACCGGTTTCGGTCGTAGCGCCAATCTTCAGGATGCATTTACCACAGTGTGATAACACACAGAGCAAATTCAGTTTACACACTCAATTGTTGTAACCATTTAAGATAAAAATGGATATGAATCCAGCAATTGAATAAGTGATAATGAAAAATTCTTATGTAATTTCAAAAAGAATAATTATTAAATAGGAACTTAGAGACAGATAGTATTTTTTTTTTTTTTTCTATATATCTGATAATGTAGTGTCCAAACTATATTCGATATTCTGGTTAAAAATTAGTCAAGAGCTACACAAAAATTAACGACCGCATATCAATGTTACACTGTCTTAACAAACGCATCCTGAAGATTGGCGAACGTCCGAAACCGGTCGATGACCACAAAAAAAAGCAGGCTATCACGGAAAATGTCTTTGATTGCTTTCCAGCTCTGCGGAACCAACCACCACAACATCTACGTAGTGAAACCATATATTTTACTGAAATGAAACTATAGGGGAAAACATAACGCTACTGTTTCCTTTTGAAACTCCAAAAAATCAATTTTCCCTAGAAAATATTTCAAATAAAAGTGATGTTATTTATATTTGTAGATAGTATACCAAGTTTAAAAACAAAAAATAATAATAATAATAATGACTTGCGTCGTTTTCAATAAAATTACGAAAATCTGAAGAAAAGACAATGCAGTAAAGTGGCACTTCCGGTTGATGGATTTTGCCCGAAATCTTCGTATCTGATCAACAATCTCTGGTGGACCTGCTTAAATGGAATTCCTATGCCTATTTGAGCTTCCTGTGACTATTTGTTTTAAGCGGCCCTTACATGGCCAATAACCATCCATACTCGTGCTAACCGTTCTCAATACTTCATTATCTTACACGATCAATATTGTTGTCAATAACTTTGCACAGTACTTACTACTTCTGCCACTAGGAGAGTGAATCTACGTGTTTTTACTCGTTTTTTCCTCCCAAAAAATGAATAATCGTACAAAAGCTTGCGTAGCTATTATTTTGGCGTTTGGCACTACTCGTCAAGTGAAACACAAACACTGGATGAAAGAATGGTTGAAGAAGAGACATGAATATTCTCATTTAGTACTTTTGAAGGAAATCAGCCTCTGCGATATTGAAGATTTCAAGAACTACTTTCGAATGGATGAACCTACCTTTAACAAACTGTTACCGATGGTTGAACCATTTTTGAAAAGACAGCACAGAAATATGAGAGAAAGTATAAGTGTGAGTCGAAAGATTAGCCTTAACCCTGAGGCACTTGGCCACAGGAAGAAATTTTGAAGACTTGTAGTTTTCAGTCATAATGTCTCCCACAACTATCAGCAAAGCTGTAATAGAAACCTGTGAAACCTTTATATTGTCCTACAAGACTTTGAAAAAATTACAATCACCTGTAATAAATGTATGATTGAAGTTTTAGTGTAATACACAAATCTTTCCCAAGAACCTCCACTGGATCGTGTTTTGAACTGATCTGTAATGAAGGGACTATTTAATTGACTATATGAAATGTATGTTAATCAGAAAAATAAGATTAAAAAATTACAATCATCTTTAAAAAATGTATTATTGAAGTTTTATTTTAGTACACAAATCTTTCCAAAGTAAGATATTGTATCACTGTTGTTGAGGTTAGTTTCAACTTGTATAAAACTACTAAACTGAGTATTGATGGAAATATTGCCGCCGCCCCAACACGGTCAATATTATTGTCAATATCCTCTCCAATTCTCAGTATTGATACACGAAAATCAGAAAATCCGGATTTCAGCAATACTCTTATCAATACCGACTGTCAATACAATTTTTTCACCATACACGGTCAATATTATAGTGTAGAGGCCGGTTTCGAGATATTCTGTTTAAAAAACACACACACACAGATCATTCGCTAAAAATATTGTTTTCATATTCAAAGGACCCCCAAAACATATATTTACTGTATAAAAACTCAGTTTTGAAAATTTGACACGATCGTAATACTTCGTCTTACTTATTGGGAAGTAAGAGGATGTAAAAATAGAATTGTATAAAAAAAAATAATAATAATAATTATTTCAAAGATTATATCTTGATTTATGTTTCCGTTTGATTAATTAGTAAAAAAAAATCTAAGCAAGTTTGGTTTCTTATCTAGCAACTGCCTTATGATATACTGTGATACCCGGCCTCCTTATTGCTCTACTATCAGCAAAACGGCTTGCCGCACTCTATGATCGTTTCGCAAAGCTTTCTTTATTATTATATATTACAAGATGCATTTTTGTCGGTATTGATTGATTAACGTAGCTTGGAATACCAGTAAATTTTTTTTTTTAACCCGCCAGGTGTCTACGTTCTCTTAATGCTTTCAAGGAACAGATTACTGCATTCGGATCGTGCATATGTTGAATATTATTATTGATGAAGTCCAGGAAAAAAGTGGAATGTCTTTACAAGGGGGATCTCATCACGTAAGCGGTTTAAGAGGCTAACATTAAAAACTACTGGCATAGATAGATTAAACTAACAGAAATTGCTAAAAAGTATTGCGGAACTCTGGTTTAATTCGGACGTGTAAATATATTTAAAGAAACGGAATACAAATAATATGTAAGATTTATATATAACTAGGTATATCAAAATTTTGTCTTATTATTATCTTTCTTTTCATTTCAATATTTCCTAAAAGGAGATAACCAACCTTTTTGTTTATACAAGGTTACTTTTTTTAATAAAAATAAAACTTTATTACACAACAGATTAAGATTAAAAAAAAAAAGGTTGCTAATTAAGATAAACTACTAAACACAACTACAAAAAAAGTAATAAATATAATACTTGTTTAAATTGATAAAGTGGTTTTTATATAGGAGAGTAAAATAACAAGACTACTTTAAATGTGATAATGTTATCTATTTAAGACAATTCAATTCTGTTAGTGAAAGGTAATTTAAAATTATAATTCTGTTCAGCTATTTTTTTTTTTTTTTTTTTTTTATTCAACAATACCCTTGGAATCATTCACATTTTGTAGCGCCTTTGCTTTAACCGGGATAAATATCCTAAGGAGAGATGTAATAACTTGATATCCTAGTTTTTCCTAATTGCAATCGATACAAGTTAAGAATGGTAGTAAGAATAAATTGCAAATAACAACGTATTAAAAAAAACGGAAAGGAATTAAAAAGCACTAAAGAAAATAAACTAAATAAAAGAATAACAAACCAAAATTAACTTATTAAAATAAATAATGGTATTTAAAGTTGGAAATCTGCACAATATTTACTGTTAACCAATTGTCTTTACTCTATCTGCCAATCGTCCTTCCGTGCTTACAATTTCACCAATCCGTCGAGTCGGTGAAGTTTCCAATTTTGGACAGACATAAATAATGTGGTCTACATTTTGAACAGACATATCATGACATGTGTCTATATTACATGTAAGTATTTCGAAACGGTTCACGTAATATGTCCAAGTCCTGTCAGGACCTGAGTCAAAGTGTATGTAATTCTTAGTGGTGATTATAGCCGATGCATTATGTCAGGAGAAAAATTCTCAGCTCTACTCAATATACCGATCGACTAAACAATCAGTTAATATCAAATTATGCCATTATTTAATTTCTTGATGAAACCTTTATTTTTGTATATTTCTCTTACTATTATTATTGTGGCCTGGCCGTGTTCTTCTAAATTTACCCCCACTCCACATTTACACAGGTTTAGCCAGAACAGTGGCAGTAGGATTCCTAAAGGCACAAACCTCATTTGTTCCAGGAATAGTGGAATATATCAATAACTTTGCGAGGAGTTGGAGACGGGCCTAATCCTGGGTTCGCCTCCGATATAATGGCTCCTAAATATAGCTTCGACAAGAGCACTGCTAAGTTTTCATACTAGACAAAGAGGCTTGGGAGTATGGACCACCAGTAATTAAGCAACTCTGTGTGATACACGGACGTCTTCAGGAAGGAAGATGGGTGAGAGCCGGGATGTATGGGACTAATCCGAGGTATGACATTTCGGTAAGCCCACACAAGCTAGGCAAGCTACAGTCTTTCAAGCAAAGCTACTCGAATCATTATCTGTGCACTGAGAGAAAAAGACGAGGGGGTACATAGCTCCAGAGTCGTCGTCTTCCCAGGCAGATTAGGCTGGTCTATGAGCCATCATCTCGCACCAGATCAACTGATGTGGAGAAATTGCTTTAATTAATTCTCTTTGGGGAGGAGAAATTGATGCCTTCAAGGCTTATACAGGACTCTTTCTCTAGAGTCCTAAGTCTAATTAAACTGACAGGACTGGGGAGAGTACTCTAATTTGTGGGTGCCATAATGGACACAGTTTTTACGCAGGCGTAGGCTTATCTCCCACCCCTAGAAGAATTTAATCTAAGAGAAAGTATTGTGTTGTGTCCAATTTTCTATATAGTTTGCAATCACCTGAGTACAACGCAGAAGAATTTTAAGCAAATGGTATCTGTGGCAACAAATTATCTCAAAAAAGAAAATTCATAGGAACCACAAGGTTTGATATTTTATTTAGTACCATTCAATGATCTGACACGAAATTTTCAGTCAAAATTGGAAGGAAAATCGGAAAGTTTCAGCCGGAAAGAAACCTTTACTGACTGTTTTTCGGTTATCCGCGATTTTTTCGAAACATTTTTTAAAACATTTTCCGAGGAAAATTTATTTCTAAAGATTTTGAAAAAGCAGTGATTTCTCACTATGGAGGGCTACTTCCAAATACTCTCATCGGTTATGTAATAGTATCCAAAGAGAGTATTCCGAAGCTGAGAAAGAGAGACAAAAAACAAAATGACAGGACCACTCTCTCGGACTGGAGTGGGAGAAACCTCATAAATACAGCGACGGGAGACAGAACGAGAACAGTTCATACTACTGAGTTCATCACTACGTGTCATTATCCCTTTTCCACTCTACTCATACTCTATCGTATCAAGTGTAAAGTCCAGGCAATCAGTGCCATTTATCATATTATAGAATGTTAACCATATTTAGTTATTTCATTTAATCTAGACCATTTCTCTCCTGCAACAACCCCATTATAGTTATATTAACTACAAAATGTATAAGCGGGTACACAGGTTTCAAAACTATCTAATTTTGTTTATTTATTAGATATACAAAATTTTGTTCAAAAATGTTTTTATTCATTTAAGAAAATCTCAGTTTCTAAAACTAAAAACAAAGATTTTATTATATGATTACGCCATTATTAAATACGTGGCAATAAGAATAATATTTTATCTTTGTAAATGACGTTTTGGTTATTATTGTTAACTTCAAGTGGATAGCATCTCATTGTAATGTTATTGATAAACTGTTTTAATTTCGTTACGTTAATAGAGTTTAGTTTATTGCTTTGGGTGTTAGAATGGAGGAAGAATATATGGTAAAACTGAGTTATTCTGGACGAACATGGCTGACACCTTTCCCAATTATCACTCTTCCAACAATATCTCTTAGTAAACAGTCTGCAGCAATATCCCTATACACAATTTTTTTTTCTTTTTGTTTTGTCTTCATTATTCCTTATATAAATAAATAGTGAAAGCTATAAACGAAAGTATCAAAGAAACGCTTAAAAATCTAGGGAAGATGAGAACTGTGAAAATCCCTGATAAAATAAGGAAACTGATCCAAAAAAAAAAAGAAGCGGAATCTAAAGAGGAAAGGAAGGAAAACATAGAATTTACAGAAATCTCTAAATCTTTTAGAAAAATATGAATAAATAGTCTGCAAAGAAATGTTTAAAAGAAATGGATGAAGTCTGAAAAAAATAGGAAGAAAAATTATTAAAGTAATGAAAGATAAGAATGAAGTGATTAAAACGAAGGAGAAAGATATTTTAAGTATTATTTGTGATTTTTACAGCGAGCTCTATAGTGCGCCGGATGATGTAGATCAAGAAGAAGAACATTATGATGATCGAAGTTTATTGGAACCTGTAGAGAAATCATTGGATAGACTGCCCCATGAAGTAGAAGATGCTGTATGAAAGAAGAATGAAATGTGGTAAAGTTGGCGGTCTAGATGGTATTGTAAATGGACTGTTGCAACTGTTACAATAAATTATATACTGGAACTTACAATAAATATAGAAAACTAGTTCGATCGAATATAGATATCAGATGAAGAAGAAACTGTGGAACTTCCTAGTGAAACCAGTGTTAATATGGTTGTGGAACTTAGAGCTTGACAAGTAGAGATATGGAAAGTTAAGGAATACTGCGAGAAGATTGGAAAGAAGCATGATGAAAACACGTAGGAGAGAAAAGAAAAATTAATAAGTGGAGATAAGTGAACTGTTCATATTGTGTGGTCAGTAGATGGCAGTGGACCAAGAAAATTTTAGATTGGTGTTCCATGGAATTAAAAATAAAACGAGGTAGACCGAAAACAAAATGGGATCAAGAAATATTGAGGTGCGCTGGAGGTGTTAACTGGAAGTGAGTTGCCTTGTACAGAGCGGACTGGAAAAGAATGGCTAAAGCGTGTGTGGAAGAAGAATAATGAAACTTTTTGATGCTGTGATTAGAATTTTACAAATCTCCTTAAACAATAATAATAATAATAATTAAAAAACTTTAGAAAAAAATAATTTAATTAATATTGTTAAACAAAGGTTCTAACAATTTAAATTCTTATTATTACTTGTAACTCCACTCACTCATAAGGTGATTTGAATATCGATTGTAAATAATTATATGTTTATTTAATAAATGGAATTATATTCTATTCCTTGTATAAGATATAAGAGAAGCTGAGCTATCGAGAGCTTGCTCTGCAATAAAGATAAGAATCCGGAAAATAATAGATCCGTAAATATCGGCAATTATTGTTTACTTACTATGATAGTTAATTATAATTCTTCATGGTAAACTTAATTAATTACAGTGTGCATAGAAAATGTTTATAACTTTTAGTGTTTAATGTTAATGTTCGACAGTTGTTTTTTGGAAGATATTTAATTTTTATTTTTTTAATTAAAAATCATTTAATTTGTGGTTAAATTTTTATATTTCAATTAAAAGTTAAATTTGTAGTAAACGCATATGCATAAGGTCATTGATTCTCAATGTAACAAAATTTTTGCTTATATAGCTCGGCAATTTAGTTGTGATACCTAAACGGCTTTATGCTCCGCCCATTGCCAAAGCTTTATAGTAGATGTGACATCATTTTTTAACTTCGCTCACAGGATTCACAACTAGTGAACATACACCATACACAGGAACAACATACTAATCCAGTCCATTTTTCAAACATTTCATAGATTACAGATTTTTTCCCAGGAAATTATGGCGATCGTGTCAAATTTTCGAATTATAATTTTCATCGGAAATACACATTTCAAAGTTCCCTGACGCCAGAAAAAAAATGGGTTTTATAAATGGTCTGTGTGTGTGTGTGTGTTCTATATAACTAAAAAAAAAAATATCGCTATAAGCTGTAGCTTGATATTCTGTTTGGGTATCATCAGGGGATCCACAAGAAATTACGTATCAAAACTCTTGTTTATTTTACGAGTTTCTTGAAAATTGTTCCAGAGAATTTTTTTAAACTTCACCTGCTAATTACACATAAATTCGCCTATCACTTTTATTTAGAAAACATTTGTTCTTAAAATTGATTTTCTACAAGGCTCTAAAGAAAAGGTTGCCACTAAAACACCATTTCGTACACAATGTATTACCATCTATATAACCTCTTCGGTAGATATTAATCATTGCTAGAATTCCAAATCTGAAGAAAGTAGATTAACTGGAATGCGATCTCAATTTTTCGGAATCGTTTTTCTCGAAAACGATTTATTTAAAATTTTGAATACTAACCACAACACCTCTAATAATCCATTTTTTTTTTTTTGTCACATTATAAAATAGCTATTTAAAGTTGCAACGGATTTTGATCAAAACATTCGAGTTGGCCCGTTGTGGGTGGGATACTAAACGAAATAACAAGTTTGAGCTTTCTGCGATCTTTAGTTTTATAAACAATTGTTTCACACAGACACAACACAAACCATTCGCAAAAAAATATTTCTTCGTACACAGATACCTTATTTAGTGTAAACGGTGAAAACTTATTACAGTAAGAGAAAGATAAAATAACTTTATTTTCAATTTCAGTGACGTGGGGTACCTAATACCAAATTATTCACTATTATTTTCTTTGGTTTATACATGATGACTTTACAAATTACAAAATAGACAAATGTCAAATGACGAAGTTAAATAATAAAACCCAAGCGTTTTTCAGTATATTCATCAGATTCGTGTGAAGCATCTTTTATTTTATTTTGTTTCTTAGTGACAAAATCCTCTTTTTGGCCATATAGATAATGCTTATCTTAGCTAAATTCCAATAAATGTTGAAGACAAATATTTATTGAATACAAATTTTTCCTAAAATAATTAACCTAAAAAGATATAAACAATGCTTATTTATTATTTAATATAAGTACATAATTGATTTTTCAATATTTACTTGTTTTAAAAAGTTCTATATTATAATGTTTTCTATATTTACCTCTTTGCTTTTATATCCATCTTATTTATAAACAACTACATATATAGCTACATTAACAAATAGCAGAGAGTAAAGAAAGCGAATATTAAAGATTGTTTTTATGTCTTATTGCTGATAAGGGATATGTCCCCACTCCTAGTAAACTTGTGACCGCTTTTATTACATACTGTTTTCACTTTAGTCTTTCCTCAACTTTGTACGGTTGTGTATGTTTGTATGTTGTTATTATTATTCTCATATAGTTTTCCAATAAAAATAATTATGACAGTTATCACAAATATTAATATTTCTAACAATGAAGTCAACAAAAAGCCAGAGTAAGTAGTAATAAATTACTAATTTTTCCAGACCAATTTGTTGTATATTTTAATTTTATTTTATTATATTTAAAAAAAAAAAAAAACTCTATTACATTAGTATTAAATATAAAATTACAATTTAAATGATCTAATTTTAGCTATTAATAAATTATTAATAATTTCCATTGAATAGTGTCCATCTTTTTATCGATTAAATTACATACTTAACAATCACCAGACTACAAGATAAGACAAATAGTGACAAAGGTTGATAATTTATGTGTCTTTTAATTTTTATGTAGTATTTTAAAACAAATTTCTTTCTTTATACACTGAAACTTGTAATTGAGCTAAAAAAAAAAAAAAATCATTTCAAATCTCTAAAGATAAGATAGTACCATAATTTATTTAGTTTTATGTCAAGGACATATTCAATATATTATTGCGCCAATAGTAAATTAAAATTCTACATGCAGACATATTAACTCTAAAAATAATAACAATAATATAACTCTCTATTTAAAAAAAAAAAAAATTGTAAATATAAACAAAATTCATTTTATATATTTGATATATTACAAAAATTAGAACCGTTTTAGTAACTCTAATATTAATAACGACCAGATTCAGTTCTTTTATTTAAAAAAAAATATTATAAATTTAATCGCAATAATATTGTTATGTGAAGGTCAATACTTTTAAAATACTTTCATCATTATCTTAATTGATAATTTGTAATTTATTTTTCTTTAACTTTTTATTTTGTCCTTTATTGTAAGTTTTTAAAATTATTTAATCACTCTTATGGTATAATTCGTGCAGGAAAATAATTTGAATTATTTCTAAAATAAATGAACCTTCTTATTTCCTAATTTTTTTTCTTTTAAGAAATAAGCTTTTTCCATCGATACCTTCAAAAGATCTAAGGCATCGTATCGATAGAATTATGCTTTTCTTTCAGGGTTAAATGGCCTAACTTCAACTTATTCAAAGCAATTTTGAATAAATGTTTTAACGAAATAAATTTTGTGACTTAATGAAAAGCGTGTTTATAATCGATGGTAGATATTATAAATATATAGATTCTGTATTAGTATACTTAGGTTCCTCAATATTAATTGAACTGCCATTTTTTTGTACATACAACACTGCCCTTTGCCGGACATTGAGCTATTTATGGCGAGAAAATCTAGGGGGAACGTTTCCTGCACTCAAACGTAGGATCTCCGCGTGCGTTCTGATCAAACACGATATTTCGTCACTAGCTCCAAATTTGCGCTTATTAATTTATGAATAAAAGAGGTTTGTCGCTAATCAAGAAACTAATCATTCTGTTTTTATGTAATTAAGTACAAAATTTATTTCCTTACAACTACGTATATTCTAATTAGTTAAACCAAAATTGTAAAATATACGATATCTCACAAGGCATGTAATATGTAATAAAATAAATGTACAAAACTATTAACTGATAATAAAGCAAATAAATTTATTCCAAAAAAAATTCTTTGTTTTCCTTATAATTTTACGGTTTATTGCCATTTTTTAGAACAAAAGCAAAATTTCCTTACTAATAAGATGATTTGCTTATTTATAGTGGCAAAATGGTGAATTACTTCTTTCCACATATTGGTTGTACCAATTGACAGAAATATTAGGGTGATTTAGGTATTATTAGGAATTCTAAACTAATTACAAGTCAAAATTTTTTGAGATTCAAATATTTTTTAAGAAACTCGTGTTTAAGGCATAAAGAATTCTTCTTAGTTGACAGTGACATTTTCATTTTAAAGATAATGCATTGTGAATACTGTGTTGATTTTCAGAATTAAAAATTAAATAGCAGGCTTTTGAAACTGTGTCCGATTGATTCATATAATCAGTTATAACTATTACCATTATATCTAATTTTCAAATCAAATCACTTTTAAATGTTTGCGAACCTACATTTTTGGGTTACATAAAACATAACGTATAAAATATAACTTTGATTCTCAAAATGTCACGATCCAATGAGAGTAACTCAAAGGTAATGCCCATTTGGGAAGACTGAATGTTATGAACTTGCATGGGTTTGGAATAATTAAATTATAACAGAAACACGAGATTCCAGAATTGTTTGGAGGTGACTATGTTCACTACCACGGATTATTTATATCGATATGAAAAATAAGAAAACCTGTAAATGAGTTTTCCTATGTACTGTCACTTTCTGTATGTTTCAGTAATCAACGCCAACAATTGTTTCCAATAATCATTGCAATTGAAAACTGGCTCATTACAATGAATCAAAGAATCACACAAAAAAATCAGAGTAGTAACTTAATCCGAAAAAAGGTTACAATACTTTCTCATAGAGGAAGTACTGCGATCGTGTGAAATTTTCGAAATTAAGTTTTCACATGCTTTGAAGTCCCCTGAATACGAAAAAATATTTAAAGCGCGTGTTCTTTTCTCCTCATTGTTTGTGTATGTGTAACAAAATATCTTAAAAACGCAAAATTGCAGGAAGACAAACTTCATATTACGTTTAGTTACCACCACCGCAGCCGACACGAAGGTTTGGGAAAAATTCCATCAGCCAGAATTGCGAATTTACTGATTGGTTTTAGCATTTTTCGCGATCTTCCTGTTCGCATAAACTTCGTAGGCAATCTGGACACATAAATGCCCATCACTTTTATTTGAACATTTTACTAGAAAACAGACTTTTGTCAGGTTCTGAAGGGGTGGAACGATGTTAAGCTTTTCCTAAAGAACTAGTTTAATACAATGTATGATTCTACCTCCATATAATATTGAATAATTGTAGAATTTTGAAATTTAAATATAATTTTGAATGCTAGAATTTTCAACTTGAAGAAAACTTATTAACCAGAAGTGCCATTTTACAGAATAGATTTTTGAGTTCAAGCTGTTCTTTTTATTCAAGATATTCGTACAGTTGGTGTTCCTGATTTTGATGCAGTGGTCTAAAACACTCTTAAAAGGAGATTGAAATATAGAATGAGACTAAGAAATAATCTATGAAAGAGGTTTAGATCTGAATACTTAGGATTGCTTATCCAACAACCAGATACTAAAAATGCATAGGCACAGATCGCCGTTGGAGACGTTGGGCTTATTTCATGCCATAATGTGAAACGGATGGGCCTGGCCTTTAGGACGAGTCATAGAAATTCTTTCAGAAAAAGGAAGTGTGGGTGGAGGATTAGACAACTTAAGAAAACCCAGGTCCAAGCGGGAGACTCCCAACTATAGGATCCGCTGAAGAACGTGCCACTGAGTGTTCAATGAGATGTGAACGTAAGGTGAAGGTCACAGAAATTAGATTTGTGAGCTGATTTGTATGATGAGAAGGAAGAGGATTTGGTTGAGTTGTCTTTCCGCCCACTTCAGGGTGGGAGAATCCTAGATTTAGTTCGAAACAGTGGGGTAGAGGTAACGAAGAAGTAAAAACGAACGTGTATGTGATATTCTTTTTCTGAAGTTATTATTAATTTATCTTTTATTGCACTTAGAAAGAAATATTTTGTGTTTATATTGAAAATTGTTTAAAGAATATTTATTATAAAATATCAACTAGAATGTTCACTTTTTGGAGAAGATTGGCGGTTTTTTAATTATTATATTTTGAATTTTGTTTTCTTTGTGTGTACAAAGACAAAAATAAATTGTGATTTGGTTTTTATATTTTGAGTGATTTACTTTCCAATTTCTTTTTGAGACTTTTAAGAAAACTCTTCCTTTTCATCTATTCATCTTCAATATTAGGGACCAAGTTAATTTTTTTTTACTGCGTATGTAACCTGTGAGCAGGAGAGTGTTATAGAATGTAATGTGAGTATAATGAGGTTGGTTTTGAAAAACTCATTTAATAATGTATAAACAAAAACAGAAAGCAATGATTTGGGACGTTAAACAATCAAACAATTTGCCTGTTCAAAATAAATACTAAATGGCAATATGAGTTTTTAATAAAATAGCCAACCAAAAAAAAAAATTAATTAGTTTAGATGACTCTCATTTTACTGTTGGATTTTATCTAGTGATGAAACATATTGAACATAAACGCATAAAAATTTATTTTCTTAGAAAACCGTGTAAGTAAATTAATACCGAATTACGTTATGTTATATGTTTGTAATAGAAGATTTTATTGTTATTGCATTGTCATAATACTAGTCAAGTTTGTTCAAAAATTAAAGGATAGTAAATATTAAGTAATGGTATTTGTCTTAAGATTATATACAAAAGAGAATATTTTGAAATGTTCAGATTTAAACAGTATTAGTCAGGTTCTCTAGAAGGTGTATATTATACACACATACACGAGGACAAACGTGATCTTCTAAGTTCTTTATGTACTAACAAGTATAGCATCTCATAACTGACTTATTAATTGAAGCCTGTAAACAAACATTAACTTTATAAATCCATGTTTCACAAAAACTTGAGTTAATATTTTTCTATAGTAAGAAAATTGGAATTCGAATCACCTGACAGGTGTTTTGACCGAGGAAACAAAAAAATTAAAATATTTCAATTGGACTCCTTCACTAAAATAGCGCGAAACCCAAATTTCTGCTAAATAATAATTCCACAATAATATAAAAAAAAAGTTTAATTCTCGAGTGATTAGACTCTTTTTTCCCTTTGATTAAAGAATATTTAATTTAGCTTTTATTTTAAATTATTTAGCCTTCATAGAAAACTACCAGAACTGGAAAAAAATTCCTCAAAGCAATGATAAGAATTTAGTATCTCGATTTTACAGGATTTAGTACCAGATCTACAGGCGGAAATAATTTATCCCTTCTGGATTTACGAAACAAGAGGATCTTAATCTTGTCAGAGTTTAACAAATAATAATAATTATTATTATTATTATTTTATTTTTATTTTTTTAATTAAGGTGTCTCGCGGCCCTTAGGCAAGGGAGGCACCTGGATCATTATAAGTGAAAATTGTTTTGTATTAGTAATACTTGGCCATCATCATCAGTGGTCCAGCGGCCGCGGCTCATCCTTCCCCTGCTGCAAAATCTCCCTGATGATCCTACAGGAATGGAGGATTACAGCTTGCTGCATTAAAGCCAGCGTCTCTTGATTAATTTCAAGTTTGAGTAGTCCATCCTGGATGGCGCGCGGTATTACACCAACTGCCAGAGATTACAATCGGCACAATGTCAACAGACTCAACGCCTCTCCAAAGAGAAGCAACCTCAGCTGCCAGCGGCCTGTACCTAATCAGTTTCTCATTGAAGGCCCGCACAACATTAGCTGAGTCTGAGACTGTGACATCTATTATGTACACCTTACCCTCACTCTTATTGTGCCACAGTATATCAGGTTGGGTGTCCTGTACTGTGTGATCCGTGAGCATCACGCTATCCCAATATAGCGTGTGCCCGGAGCTTTCTAGCACCGGCTCGGGATCATACTGTAGTAGGGTGGGATGACTGAACGCATACCTAACTTCAGTGCCAACTCACGGTGCAGCATCATAGCCATGCTATTATGCCTCTTAAGGTACTCCGTCTGTGCCAACATTGGACAAGCAGAAAGAATCTGGTGGATCGTTTCTGGGGCAGAGTGGCATAATCTGCACTTGATATCAAGGACACTGACATCTCCAGCAATGCAGCGCCTATAATACCTGGTAGCCACAACCTGACCCTGAATGTCAATTAGGGTCCCCTCAGTTTCTGGGTAAAGTTGCCCACGGGTGCGCCACATCACTGATGCTTCTTTGTCTATGGCGGTACCATTCATTATTATTATTATTATTATCCTATCTTTTTATCCTTCATTTTGTTGGCCCGGTTTCGGATTCTCATGTGTAGTCAGAGTAAGGCTATCAGGTTCATGCAGAGAGTTGATTTCAACTTGAATAACTGCCATGAATTACGTCATGTTATCTAACATTCGCGACCAACATATTCAACAATAATAATTATTATAGATTGTTAGAAAAAAAGTTTATTGATAATTGATGAGCATTGCAAAAACTAAGTGTTGATTTTGGCTTCCTTTTTCCGTATCTTATTAAGGACGGAAGAGTGAAAATATTTTCAAACTAAATCCTTTCCTTTTCGAGACCTGATTGAATTTCCGATAAAATATTATTAATCTTAGCCCAATTAGGTACTTATTCTTAAAATGATGATGAAATTTGTATATGTGTTACAAATGCATTTATCAAGTTTAATGAAAATCTGTGAAACTGTTTTCAAGAATTTTCCATTGAAATTCAGTTCAGCCGCAAAAGCTACATTTTCTTTTATAGCAGTAAGAAAAGTGAAAAATAAAGCTAAATAAAAAAATGAAGAGCTAAAATGAATAAAGCTAAGTAAATGAAATAAATAATTATGACGAATTATGAAATTGATTAAGAAAAAAAAAATCTATTGTAAAATTATTTTCAGATGTATTTACAGTTATCACAGTATGACTTTAAAACACTACTTATAGAATTAAATCCTATTTTTCAGTATACGCTGCATTCAAGAAGGATTAGAAGAACTTGGTGGTGGTGGCGGAGTGGGCGGCGGTGGTGGCAGTACGGGGGACTCATCTGAGGATAGTCATATTAATCTTGATCAAAGCACTATTGCCGACAGGGGATCTTGGGTAGAAGGCCTACTAGGTTGCCTACGACCTGTTTGGACTATCATCAATAAAGCTACCTCCAATGAGATCAAGGCTTCGCATCAAGGTCAGTTTGTTTATGATCTGTATATTATATTTAAAAAATAAATTATATCTTTATTTGTATTTGTATTACTTACTTGTCACTTTACTGTGGCCTAGAAGATACCTTCTAGTTTCAAAAATTAAAAAAAGAAGTAATAATGCAATTTCCAACGTATTGTTTAACAATTAGATTTGCATATCTTCTTAAATTGTTAAAAGTAATTACTTTCTTAATTAAAGAATTCTATTTTTAGTTTAGTTGCATTTACTTTCAGCTTATACAATTACTATTATATTATGTCAAAGGTTTATTATTATTAGTAACACGCCATACGAATTCTATTCTGAGTTTCAGAAAAACTTTATTCTTTGAATTAATTTTTGGTTCTAAAGCATTCAAAACTTTCATTTTCCTCACGACTAAAAAAGATAATAATAACCAGAAATAATTGCTTATGATTGTTGATAAATAATCTTTTAAAAAATAGAAGCCTTGTTTAATGAGATTTATATAGACTTAATGAGCTGCATTATACATATGCTATAAGTAAATTTCAGAAGAACCCGTAATTGTGGTAAAGTTTCATCATTTTACCATTTTATTATTGCTAGCAATTTTTTAAAACTTTTACTATAAAAGGGATTAAGATAATTTATTATTCTTAATAGTTAATTTGAATTAAATCAAAATTATAATAAATGCAAGCGAAGAGTTTTCTTTTTATCTTTCTTTTTCATTATAGCTTGCAAAAACTTCTTTTTGACCACTCATATAGTATTTACATGAAGTTGTCATTATCCTAATTTCATTTTAAATAGGATTCATTTATTGAAATCTGTAAACTTTATCCATAAATCAAACTGTACCCATAAATCAAGCCTTGATCTCGTATTTAAAAATCTTTATGTTGATTATATTATTTAATGAGGAAATTATGTGTAAATATAAAAAGTCTGTGAAACTGCATATATGACCATCTCGATATATAGGTTCAATATATAAATGTAAGGTATAAAAAAATGAAAAGGTAACCCTTAAAAAATAATTGCTCATAAACAAGAGAAAGAATCTTTCTATTTCAAAGGAAGATACATAGATTTTAGACTGAAATTATATAAATCAGCATTATGAAAGAAATTATAGATGGCAATTTTTTTTTATATTGTTTTAGTAGATGACTGGGAAATATCTTTTGATGACATAAGTGACTTGGAATGGTTGGGCTCCGGGGCACAAGGAGCTGTTTTCAGTGGCAAACTGAAGAATGAAATAGTCGCTGTAAAAAAAGTGAGAGAACAAAAAGAGACTGACATTAGGCATTTGAGGAAACTTAATCATCCAAATATTGTACAGTTCAAGTAAGTTACCTTGTATTTTTATTTTAATCATAGATTACGAATTAAATTAATTCAGCCATTATTCTACGAGGGTCATTCAATAAGTAACGAGACAAATCATGTAGCTCAGAAACGGTTTGTTTAATCAATACAATAGTTTCAGAGCGTCAAGTTGCATCCTTGTACTTAGTATCTCATCAGCTGTCCGAGAGTATTTGGTAAGCATAATCTCAAATGTATTCAGTTAACAAAATGGCGAGTCCGCTCGAGCATTGCACCTTGGAATAACAACGCTCACTGATTAGATTTTTAGTTGCAGAGGGTATCAAAAATAGTGAAATCCACAAAAGAATGTTGAAAGTGTACGGGAATAATTATTCGAACCGTTCGAATGTTTACAAATTGGTAGAACAGTTTAAAACTAGCTATGTACGTGTCTGTGACGAGCTCCGAAGTGGACGGCCGGTTGATGTTGCAATTTCCTCCCTCGAATCTCGCATGAACATGTTAATTCAGGACACAAGGTGTATTACTGTTGAACTGATAGCTGAAGATGTGCACGCGAGTGTTGGAACTGTCCATAACATTATTCAGAATAAGCTGAAGTACAAGAAAACTTGTGCGAGATGGGTCCCAAGATAACTTACGGACGCCCACAAAGAAACCAGGTTTCAACAGTCAAAAGAACGATGTTTAATTGAAAAAGAATTTTTCAGTGGAATTTAGAATAAAATTTTAAGGGTTTGAACCCTTTAAAGAGGTTCTACGTGGAAAACATTTTCAATCCATTGATGAAGTTAAAAATCAGGTGCAAAAGTTGCTTCGAGATCAACCCAAATAATTTTATGTCAGAGGCGTACAAAAATTAGAAGAACAGTGGGACAAGTATATAAATGTTGCTGGAGAAAATGTTGAAAAGTAGCCAATGTTTTGTATTGATTAAATAAATCGTTGTTGTGATGGTTGGTTCCGCAGAACTGGAAAGCATGGAAAGCAGAGTGTGTAGACTGAATTTGCTCTGTGCACGTCTGTGTTATCACACTGTCTGACAAACGCATCCTGAAGATTTGTCTCATTACTAATTGAATGACCCTCGTAATTATTACTAGAGCACCAGGGGGGATACCCCCCCTGCTCTCAATCTCCCAAACACCATACAATATATAAAATTTTTAGCATATGTATATATTATATTTACTTGTGTGAAAGAGAAAGTCAAGTTAATTTAGTCAATTTTGTCTAAAAAAGTCTATAAGTCAATTTTGGGCCTCAGGAGGCCTCAAACATGAATTTGTGGTGTAAAATAAATTTCGAAAATCTGACAGATCTCTTCCAATAGGGTAGTGGGAAGTAAAAATTTATATCATGAAAATTTGCTTAAGCTTTGAAATATTCAATACCATCAACCTTTATGTCATTTTCCGCGTCATCTTCCTGTACTAATGTAAACTTAGCTTCAAAAAAATTACTAGTGATTCTCCGTCAACTTCATTTTTTTAATACAAAATATCAACCATTTATTTATTTATTTTTTGTATGTTCCTACAGAGGGGTATGCACCCAAGCTCCTTGCTACTGCATTGTTATGGAATATTGCCCATTTGGACCGTTGTACAACCTTCTGAAAGATGGTGAAGAAATTCCCCCACCAAGACTAGTTTCATGGGCCAAGCAGATTGCTTCAGGCATGCAGTATCTACACTCCAACAAAATAATACATAGAGACCTCAAGAGTCCTAAGTAAGAATTACTCTTAAAATGTTAAAACGAAGTATATACAACAATTTGTCCCACTTTTAAATTTTGTTTGAGAATTTTCGTAAGTGGTTGTTACATTGTTCAGATAAACGTGCAACTTAAGGTAAGTCATAATATATCTGAAGTAGCATTTATTGACACTCAAATAGTTACATTTAAATTTGACATTGGAAATTTTGTAAGCAATACAGAAATGTTTGTGGGAAAAGTAACTGTAAACATCTCTTTAGTTAAATAATCTCTCATTTTTAGGTATATATATATTTTGTTAATAAAATTGTTACGTTTTGTCACTAATGCTTGATATTTCACTGTAGTGTGCTGATAGGATCTGAGAAAATTGTAAAGATTAGCGATTTTGGAACATCTCGTGAATGGAATGAAAGAAGCACAAAAATGAGTTTTGCTGGGACTGTGGCATGGATGGCTCCTGAAATTATTAGAAACGAACCGTGTTCAGAAAAAGTGGATATTTGGTATGGTTTCATTAATTGCAGTACAAATTCATTAAAATAACGAATTGCCACAGAAATGAATACAATTTTATATTTTAATTTTTTAAAACAACAAAATATAATTCCGGATCATCAGTTTGGATTTCGGAGACACCATTCTGCTACCCATTAGGTTCTTAGAGTTGTGGACGCTATCGCTTCCTTCCTCGAGCGGAAGCAGTATTGCCGTAGTACTTTCCTTGATGTCGCTCAGGCGTTTGATAGATTATGGCACGAGTGCTTGCTTTGTGAGCTGAGGGATATCCTTCCTCACACTTACTACCTTATCCTAAAAACATTTCTGCAAGACCGATATTTCAGGGTCAGCTGTGGTCAGCTATATACAGTTGGGTAGAGCTGGTGTTCCCCAAGGCAGCATCCTCGGACCTCTCTTGTACACCTTATACTCAGCAGATCCACAGCATCCAAATACTATCATATCCGTATCTTTGCGGACGATATCGCAATTCTGTTCCCTCATCTTGATACTGTTATTGCTATCAGGGCTCTCCAGACGTACCTCGTTCAAGTGCAGACCTGGTTAGTTATATGGCGAATTAAAACTAATCCAACCAAATCAAAGTACATGGTATTTACGCTTCGACGAAAAATCTGACCACCTGTATTCATTAATAAGTCCCATTCCATCAGTTAACAATGTACTTACCTTGGACTATACCTGGTCAGACGATTAACACGGAATCCACATACCAGACTGAAAAGACAAGAAGCTAACCGACACTATAAACTCCTCGAAGGCTCATCGACGGACAATCAAAACTAATCTTAACAACAAGACTTTTGTATCTGCTGTTACTAAGACCAATTTCGGTATTGAAGTATGGGGATCGACTAAACGTTCCAACTCCCAACGCATCAAATCCTTGCAGTCAAGTTTCTTCGGAAAAACCTTAATGCTCCATTTTTCCTATCGAACCTCACTATCCATAATGACCTGAATATTCCTTTTGTCCACGATCTAGCGAAATCTCGTTTTCTCAAATTTCATTCCTCTATAGCAGCTCATTCCAATTCTATAATTGGACAGGAAACAGCTTTCCTGTCCTACAATACCAGGTAATCCCCTAAGGAGATTGAAGAGGAAATGGGCTCGCGATCTACTATTATCCTGATACAGTGAAATAATGTATCACGTTTCATGATACCTGAAACCAGTGGAGTCACCACTGGGTGCCTTCTCTAATCGAACTTCCTTTTACTGCATTAGCTGTTACCATATTCACTTGTTGTAACTATTGTTGGAGTTGTAAATTTCAACAAATAAAAAAAAAAAAATTGTAAATACAAAAAATTAACAAAATTATTGTTTTAGGTCTTATGGAGTTGTCCTTTGGGAATTACTGACTTGTGAAACACCTTACAAAGATGTAGATTCTTCAGCCATCATTTGGGGTGTTGGAAGTAATTCTTTACGTTTGCCGATTCCTTCTTCTTGTCCAGACGGTTTCAAATTACTAATGAAACAATGTTGGTCTGCGAAACCTAGAAATAGGCCTTCATTTAAGCACATACTTTACCATCTAGACATTGCTGCATCAGAAGTTCTTGCTAGTTCTAATGAGAAATATTTTAAAACTCAGGTATGTACAGAATTAATCAAAAGAAGATAAAAAAAAAATTAAGCCAAAGTAGATAACAGCTGTAGCGATTGTAGATTTTGTCTCAGAATGGTTTTTAACAATGCACCTACCATTACAGTAATTCCTTCTGTTTTCATTAAATCTGCTGCAATACATCAAACAAGGATGTAAAAATGACTAATAATTATATTCAAAATTTATGTTTAGCTTCTTGATTGTGATATATACCATTAATACCATTGTATTGACTTTACATTGAAGATGTTTTACTAATGTTATTTAACTTAATTTGTATAAATTTAGGCGACTTGGAAAGAAGAAGTCCGTGAAGAAATGATGAAAATGGAAACAAGTGGGAGTGGACGTATGCCACGATTTGATGAAGGAGATTTGATCAAGAAAAGAAAGGATGAGTTAAAACATGCCCAAGATATTAGACAGCACTATCAATGGAAATTAGGAAGAGTTAATGATCTTTATACAGAGTTAGCAGCTGCATTTATTCATCTCGATGAGAGAGAAAGAGAAATCCGAAAGTAAGTCTACTTTTAGATTGTGATACATGGATATTAATTGATAAAAGATCTATTTTGGTTTTTCTCGGATGTTGTTTAAAAAATTATTGTGTGAAAATTCGAAGGGAAGAGAGCAAATGTTAGTTCGAAATTGATTACTATTTGAAATCTGTTAAGCATACAGCGTTTGTAGCAGATATTAAGTAGATACACGTTTTTTTAAAGCTTGCATTTTATTTGTATATAAATATATAATTCAGTTTAAAAGAAATCACACAATGCTTATAGGTGGGAGAAGAAGGTTGGCAAAAAAAGATGTTCAAGACCAATTGTCAAGACAATAACGGAACGTTACAGGAAACAAGATGAAGATGGAAATTTTGTTATGTCTCCAACATCGCCAAGTAGTTATAAAGTTGAACCTCAGGTACTTTAAAAAAAAAAAAAATTGATGCTAATAATAGGATTTCAATTTTTTTTAAATAATATTTCTCCTTCGCTTCAGCGAATTAGTTAATTTTGTCTTAAAAATTTAAGAAAAATTAATTTTATTTTCAAATAAAAAGTTTTAATTTAAGAAGTAAATGTTAAAACTAATTTTATTTGTAATGTAAGAAAAATTGTTCGACATAAAAGGTGGTTCTGTACAGGAAGAATTGTGTATAAAGTCGGTATTATATACACATATGAGTGGTGGCACAGTTGAAACAAAGGCAGTACCGGCACCATCTCGACCAAAGAGAACAAGGATGAGGAGAGCTATCACTCTCTGGAATCCACAGTCTCCTTCAAGGACAAGCAAGTTTGAGGTATTACTGCTGATTATATTAATATTAAAAATATTCTAACTTAAGAATTGACTTACTTCCTGCTAAGTATATATCATCAAAATGTCCTTTTTTTAAGTAACCAATTGATACTTTTTCTATTGAAGCCAAGTAGTGTACATTTCTTGGACGAATGCGAAAATGATGTTTATCGAAGAGCAAGTGCTGTACTTGTTAATAGTCAAACACAAACTGAAGATATCCCAATGGATGTCAGTGACTGTAGTTCGCACAGTGCTTCACGACTTCCTAGCCCAACTGATAGCATTAATGGGAATACTACGGATCGGTGCACATTGAGTCAGGAATTTGATGTAAGTTGACTATAGCTTCATTGAAATTACTAAAGTTAACAGGGTTTTTTGACCTAGCCGGTCATGAATGATTTAGAGGAGTGTCCACTTATAATAAGAGTATTGCAGTCGTGACACATTTTCGATGTTGAGTTTTCACTGGAAATACGTTTCATATTCTAGATATTAAAAAGTATTTTAGCGAATGGTCTGTATTTCGCTGGTGTATTTTTGTGAGAGTGTGTGTATGTTTGTATCTTTGTGAATAAGATATCTCAAAAACGAAAAATCGCAGAAAGCTCAAACTAGATATTCAACATAGGTATTACTAGGGAATCCCACTTAAGTTTTCGGTCAAAATTATCAACCAGAAATGCGTCTTAATTGAATTTTTTGTTTTTTACAATTTTCCCCAAACAGCTCAAACTTTGTTTTTAAACTTGTTATACTAACTGCAAATAATAAACCTATCATCTTTTATTTGAAACATACCGGGAAATTTAATTTCGGGGGTACTAGGGAAACTGGGAGGCTTAGATCTGAATGCTTTCCAATACATGTTGAAATTAATTATATATATAAATATATAATTTTTTTCACGAGTAAACCCCTATTTTGTTTGTGTTTTTTTATTTTATGAAAAATTATCGAAGCAAGTTATTACTTGGTTACTGATTTTTAGCATTCCTTTTTTTATCTTCTTAATTTATTTCATTGAGAAATTTGTGTTCAGAGCAATTAAATATTTAGTAAAAATTCCGACTTAAGAATAATTACAAATTAGGCTCATTAAAATTGGAGTTCGAGTGAATGATTCACACCAGGTTTACTGTAGCATAGATTACAAAAATGTAATCCATTTAAATGCTGGGATTAAAATAAAGTTATCATCCTAAAAATATGTTCATTAATTTTTGTATTCAATGTTTCTTCAGGAAAGTGAATTAAATTGTAACAGTCGAATGAGCGACGACGACCGCTTAGAATCACTTGGTAGGAAAGTGAGTGAAATTCTAATAAACGGTAACTCTCTAATTGAAGATAGCTCCAGCAGAGAAGATGATGACCCACCATTCTCTTGTGGACTCAGAAGAAAGAGGTTAGTGAAAGATTTCGCTTAGAAAATTAAGAATGACAAGAAAAAATTAACATAAATCCTTTTTAATAAAGTATTTCATAAATGAAATGGTCAAAAGATTTTATTAGTGCATTTCTCTCCAGTGCAAGTAGGAGGCCTATTGGACCAGGGTGTCGTATAAGAAGATTCAAGATTCCTCCTCCACTTCCACATTCAGATGAGGAGAATACGTCTGAAAGGAGCCACAGCAGAAGTTCAACATTAGAGAGTAATCCACCCCCTGTAAAGGTATTATTATTTTCTTAGTTTTTATGTTTTCTTCCTCTTTTTCTTAAATTCTCTGGAGGAGAATGACTTCAGCGAATTCTTGTTTATATACTTTCACTTGGTTCTAAAATTTTACGGTCTTTCCCGTAGTTTTTACCGCGCTTTTTCCGCTTATATGTTTTCCATATAATTCTGTGTCTGCTTATGCTTTGAGAATTTTAGGAGTTTCATCCATAGCTATAGCTTTTCTATCCTTTCTATGCATCCTTGGGCTACGACCAATCCAATTCCATTTTTTATTTTTAAATGTGAGTTTCTAGGAGCTACTGATTTTTTTTCTTTCGTTAGTGCACCGGTAGCTGTCAAATTTTGCATATACTATACAATATAATTTTTAATTAAACATAAAATTTTTCGAAGCTTTGAAGCTGATAATAGATCTCTAGACTCTCCATGTTTCCCGATACATTAGTAGGCACAGATTTAACATTTATACAAAATGTCTTAATTTTATTTGGGTGATGATAGTTTTTTGTATTCCATCATAAATAGAGACTACTGTGCGAACGCTTCGTTGATTTTTAATACTGCCTTTGAGATTTTCATTAGTCGCAACAGTTCACCGACAGTACTTCCCTATCTCCTAGTAAATAATGTCCCAAGAATGGAAGACTCACATTCGACAATTTGCTTTTTGAAATGTTAAACCATTATAAACCTTTATAAAGCATTATTTTACCATAGGTTTTTCTTTTTACAGAGAACTGGAAGTGACCGCAGTTCAGAATCAGATTCAGATGATTTGAGCGAAATAACAATTGCGTCCCAAATAGGACATGTGCAAGCGGCAATTGCATAAATCCTAAAGTAAAGAAATCCCCTTTTGTATATATTTGACCCTTAATCAATGCTTAATTGTAATTATATTTTTACTTTCTCTTACCCCTGTAAAAGAAAGTATTTTTTTTGTTTTGTTAAAGAGGAGTACAATATGAACACAAATTAGAAGTACCTAAATTACTCGTAATTTTAGTTAGATATATATATATTATATATATAATTTTTTGAATAATTTTTTCATGAGTAATCCCTCCATTTTGTTTGTATGTTTTTATATTTTATAAAAATTTATTGAAGTGAGAAATTACTGTAAGACTGTGATTATAAGCATTCCTTTCTTTTTCTTCTTCCTTATTTTTTCTTTTTGTTTATTTTGTTTCATTGAGAAACAATAAAGCTCATTTATTAGTAAAAATTTGTATTATTAAGAAAACAAAAGAAAGCTATCACCTGAAGATTGCTCATTAAAAGCAATTGTCATTAGCTAAAAACATTTTTAGTTTAATTTAGTAATTGTGAAGTATTTATTTCAGTTTTTTTTTTTATTATTATTATGCTATTATTATTGTTTCTATGTATTTAACAATTTGTTTAGATGTACTTAAGTTTTGTGGAAGATATTTTTTTACCTATGATATTACTGTATATGAAAAGGTGATAATTATTTGTTGTTTTTTTTTTTTTGTTTCTCATATTAATAATATTGGTACTTTTGAAAGGCACATGTACATTAACTTCTACAATGCAACATGATTTAGTATACTTTTTTTTAAGCGAACTTTGTTTAAAAAAAAAAAACAAACAAACAAACCAAAACAAAACCTAATAGAGTATATTGAAAAGTTTTCTTAACATTCTTTTTCACTTGATAAGAAATAAGTATATAGCTTACAATGATCATAGTTATAGATGTAGATGAAATCATTGGAGTCATGTAGTTGCTAAGCTGCCTTCGGAATAATGAATTTATTCATACTTTCATATTTGCATCTGACTTATTTATCAGACTGTATTATTTTGTTAATAAATACTGACATAACTGTTATAATATATAATATATATATACGAGGAACTATTGAAATTGTAATGTACGAGTAGATCTCCGATAAAAGTTGTGCTATATAAATTATATATTTATTATACTGTAAATGTATAGTTCCTGCTGTAAGTTTTTATTAATCCATCCATTTTTTTTTTTTTTTGAGTAGATATAAAACACAAATATATCCAGAGAGAATCAGGATGAGTGACTGTCATTAAATATTATATGAGTACGTGAAGTAGAACTATAAATAAATTATTTAGAGAATCATTAGCATATATATTGTATGTAATAGATGAACTCACGATATTGTATATATTGATAAAATTAAAAATATAACTGCCTACAACTAAAAGGTTAGTTCAAGGGCTGGTTGGTTAAGATTCAATTTCAGCTTCTGACTGCGCTTTTTGGACTTAATCTATGAAAATCGACTGAAATGTCATGAAAGTTACTGCAAATTAAGTCCTAGATTTTTTTTTCTACATAGACAGCAATACAAATATTAAATAAAAATAAGCATGTTTCAAAATAATAATAATAAAAAAATTTTAAGTGATAAGAAATTTTTATTCTTTTTGTAGTAACATATTTTATATATTATATTTGTAATTTTGTTTAGATAATACAAAAAAATCCTCTGTTAAATTATGATTATGAAGGTGATTATAATACAAAAAACTTGTATTAATAAATAAAACACTGAAATATTGCCCTTCAGTGATGTAAATTCACTGAAAATTGTTTTATTTTTAGAATTACAATGTAATTAATTTAAAAAAAATATTCTTGTGTCAACCAACTTTTATTGCCTTTTTTTCGACGTTTTAAATTATTATGAGTAGGACTTATATAGTTGCTAAAAGTTTTGCTTTCTTATGGGTTTGTCTATTTGCAGCCACGACCCATCTTTTGCTGCATACTGTACTAAGTATCTTTGAAATTCCTCTATTAAGTTAATAATAATAAAATATTTTAAATATTGAAGAAATTCTAATCGTTTTCCAGCCTATGTCTCAGGAATTGAGATAAAATCAATTTAGTAATTGCTATCTTACAATTTAATATTACTAATAACAAAGAAATCTGGAAACTCGTTCATGCACTTTAATGACATTCTATAGAATTATGGTCTTTCTGAAACCATTAATGTTTTCCCATTACTTACTTACTTAAGCAAATCTACAACCCAGGAGTGCCTTGGCTTCCGTTTAATCCGCCTCCATACATCTCTATTGCTCGCTTTACATTTCCAACTTCCAACTCTCAGCCAAATCATACATATTCCACCTCTTGCAACCATGTCCCATCTCTTCTGGTCGACTTCTTCATCGTATACCAATCAATGAGCTGTGTAAAATTTTTTAGGGCATTCTTTCAATGTTTTTATAAAGTGCAACCTTGTTTTAATAAAGTGAATAATGTTTTGCTTTTTATACAACTCATCATTTTTGTGTCAGTTCATATCCTACTCTCTACTTTTCGTGTAAAGTTCCAAATGTGTTTTTTAAAACTTTCCTTCCAAAGATATTGAGATCGTTTATAGATTTTGTATTTATTATCCATTGGTAGGTTACACGGGTCTCTCCAATGTTTGGTACAAGTTGTATTTTTGTTTTCCCTGAAATTAACTTACTCTTAAATAATTTTATATTGGCAAAGTTGGCTCTGTTCTTGCCATTATTCCCCTGTTTATTTCAGAGATTTTGTTTTCATTATTTACTCGTACCCAAATATATATAATGATTTATGTTTTCACATTTGAAACCACAAATCGATATGAACTGTTCATTTCTGTTAATAAATTTGCAGTTACCTCATACATTGTTTTATTTTAATTATTAATCTTTAGGCTATCAGGTTACCTTTGTTTAAGGCAAACAGAATTTCTGTCAATGTCTCCATATTTCACCTGCGTATCTCCATATTTCCAGACATATATCATCTGCGTATGCGCAAATCCTGTTGGTAATATTACATTTACATTAAATTTTTCGGTAATTGTGAGTTCTAGTGACCCCTATATGGTGGTCAAAACCCCTCCCAATAGCCACAAATGACTTTCGATTAATTACATATCGATATTTTATCCTAATCTGTATGTTACTTTCTTTTACATTTTTCTCATTTTTTATCATTGTTTTCCAAGCTTTGTTTACAATTCAACACAGTATTTACATGTTTCTCATTTAATTTTTGTTCCTTATTCGTTTTTTTTTTTCTTCTAACAACATTCATTCACACACATAAAAATTAGCGGACAATTTCCCATCACTGCAAGTTGTGTGATGTCTTCTCGGATTAGGTGAGGTACATAAATACATCTGTTATTATTACTATTATTAATTTGGACACTATGTGCTATATAAACACATTTTATACAAATTTTTCAGGTATAAATTGTTTCTTTTTTACCTTGCGACATGTGTTGTCAGGCCAAAGAAAAAAATAATTTATTATTATTTAAATAGTTTCTTAGGATATAATGAGAACACCAAAGTATAATTCCATACTGTCGATAGAATGGATTCTATTTGATTGTGATATTAGGGCGGTAGTTGTGTGTGGGGTATGTAGAACAGTGTCCATGGCAAAGGTCACTAGAACTCACCTTTAACATTGAAATTGAAATATTTATTTACAAAAAATAATATACACATCAAATGTACATACATAAATACAATAGAGCTTCAAGTTACATAGCTTTTATGCTCTCGCTTAACGTTAAACATTATACTTTACTTAATTATAAAACTAAGGAACAATCAACGAAAAAATAAAATTAAAAACCCCTGATTCTATTACATAATGAAGGGCTATGTTAAAAGAGGGTTGCTGACAAGGCATACTCTTGCTTCAACCCAAAACTTACAGCAAGTTACCGCTGATATTATTGCCAACAAGAACCTTAGTGTTTCTGCCACTTAACGTCATTATTGCCAACTTCACTAATTTGGAAGGTTAATAGGGCGTTTATCAGGGTTTCCTATTTACGCTATCGTATAAGCTTGCAGTAATTTTTTCCAGGGTTTCCCTCGCCAAACTATTTCATTTACGCCTATAAATTATGAAAAAAATTAATTAAATTACTTTTTAAAATTTTAAATAGTACTTAAACCTACAAACAATATTTAACATTTAACAAAGTAAAATTTCATGCCGTCAAATTAACCTTAAAATATAACTTCAGAATTTACGCATTGAATATTTACAATCAAATTCAGTCATTAAATTTAAATATATACAGTCAACAATAGAACTTGCAGTAACTTACAAATAGCACACGCATGTCTACTTTATACTATATAATAAAGAGTATACCTTCTTGTCAATTCATCCGTGACCATTTTTGAATTAGTTTCTTGTAGGGCTACCAAGTCATATTAAATTTAATAACTCGTTTAGCAACTTCATCCATTTTATCTAGCTGTCCGTATATTCCATGTAGTATAGTCAAATACGGGTGCCTTAGTCGTTAATGTTTTCCTATCATTTTGGTTACATGCATTTTCTCAAAACAAAAAAAGTTAGACTAAAACAACAGTTAAGTAAGTGACAGCAACAATAAAGTTACGGCTAAAAATATTCCACTGAAAAATAAAGGAAATATCTCGAATTGCAGGATTATAACTTTCAGAACTCCCATTTGCTTTAAATTAATTCAAATTGGAGATTTTATCAAATTTGCAAACTGAATATTTAATTCAAATTTAGTTAGCATTAATGTGAATAAAAAGTGGTTTTAGTCTGATTAGACTAAAAGTCCAGTATTTTGAAAAATATCTTTTAATGTATTTTATCTGAAACTAATGAAGTACCACCATCCAAAATGGTTACTGCATTATTAAAAATTTAAATTGATTGTACTTTTTGTAAAAATTCAACTTACTAATTCGCCAAATGATAGCAGAGAATATGTCTCCTTCCCCACGAACATTGCCCTCAACAAATAGCCATAAATAATAAATCTATTTAGTAAAAGAACATAGTCGCACTCGAGCTAAGCTCTGGGGCAAAAACGGCAAATGGTTATGCCAGGTCTGTGTAAGAGAAGAACAGAGAAACCGGGGTTTAAGAAGGTATCAGATTTGTCTGATAGCAGACCTGTTTACAGGGCATGATAGGCTCAAAAAACATCTGCACAAGGTGGGGTAAATTGAGTCGGAGCCCTTGTGCAGACTATGTCAAGAAGAGGAAAAGACGGCCACCCACCTGTTGTTTGTGTTGCAATCGGTAGATTGCAGTACGAGATCTTTGGCCCGTTGAGACCGGAGGATATCGTATTGCAAGAAGGACTGGTGGTGAAGGACCTGGACCTCATGAAAAGAGGAGGATTCCACTACTAGACAAGGGGGTTGGCTCAATGGATAGGCTGCAGTGTCTGGATTAGAGCCCCCCCCCCTGCGTCATTCTAATTCTAGTAAAAAAAAAGTAAATATTTAAAAATTATACATAAGTCATGCTACGATTCCTGATATGAATGACCTCCAAAGAAACAGAAATTATATTTTTGTATATCGAAATTGATAGGCAAGTAATGATTCAATTGATGGCTAAGTATAAAAAAAAAATATTTTAAGAAATTTTTCAAGAACCAAGTTTAAATTTTAATGAATTTTCAAAAAAAACTTCCTTTCATTTACAAAATTTATAATTAATTATGAAAAGGAACCAAAATATTTGTTAACGGTAAGTCGAATCAAAATTTAATAAGAGCACTGTAATAGACAGGGTTACGTTACAAGTTCATGCTGAGACCTCACTTTGAAGCTTGTCCTTAAAAGCTCACCTGCTCTTTCCCTTAAAAGCAGTTGCAAAACAGAATACTTTTTCAAAATTTATGTTACAGTTTTTTTTTTTGTTTTTTTTTTTTGTGAATAACATCATACACCACTCATATGAGTACTACATGAATTCCTGTATCTGATGGGTATATTAAATAAATTAGTTTTCGTAAATGAAAGTGACAGAATCAGGAACGTTAAAGTGTCTATACGTATGGTAATAGTGTTGAGAATGTAAAGTCTAATTTTCTAGAAACTTGAAGATTTCGACAATGAATTTTACAAATTCAGAAAAGAATTGAGGCTGTAGTAAAATAGATTTTGTAGGAGGTCAGCGCACGCCTTGAGGAGTACATGCCTTGCAGGAAGGATGCTTGTGCATTCAAACAACAAATGATCTCGTCTGCCGCGAGATCCGATCGCAGGAACTTATGTCACAGTATAAGCACATCAAAGAACAGTGTGTCTCATCTCAATTTAAATAGTTTCTATCACAAGATCTCAAAACGTATGAAGCATGCAACAGGAAAAGGATTAGTTCAGTTGTAGCGCTCTGGTCTCCCACGCGGAGGTCCCGGGTTCGAGTCCAGCAGTCTGCCCTGAAATTTTCTCTTCCTAAGAGCCTCTACAGCTCACTCTCTGAATGCACTAAGAAGGCTTCGGGCGCCACTGACCATAAATATTGACCTGAAAATAAAACATTATCACGCAAATAAATTATGATTATATCATTCATTAACTCTGAAGTAAAAAGAGAAAATTCTGGTGTGAAAACACACTATTTTCTCTTACTCTAATTAACAAGAAATTTCTTTGAAATTGCTACATAACAATGTTTATTTAGGCTGGCTATAAAAATGGTAGTGGTGATTTTAGTTGTGCCTGAGCGGCCCTATGTGGAGCGCTCTATGTCAGAACCAAGAAACCTTGTACAAATTTAATACTAACATCTAACATACCTCCAATACTCTTCTAGAATCAATTTATTCAGAAAAATGTTTGAAATAAATGTATATGTTTCTATCTATTCAGCAAGCATTCCAGTTTCAAAGAAAGTAGTTGTAACCGTTTTCGAGAAAACTCTATAAACCTATTCTGTAAAATCGCACATCCGGTTAACCGACTTTCAAATTTGGAATTTATTCAATGCTTCTGTGTATTAAAATTATGTATGTGGTAAATAAACCACGTACTACACTGAAATGGTACTTTAGAGAAAAGAATAATGCCAATGTTCTCCCACAGCCCCGAAAAAATCAATTTGCCTGAGAAACTAAAAGTGATAGGCATTTATATGTTTCAGTAAGAGGAAGTATAACGATCGTGTCAGATTTTCGAAATTGAGGTTCACCGGAAAAATATGTTTTGGGGTCGGTCCACTAAAAAAAATATGTTTTTAGCGAATGCCTCTATGTTTGTGTGTAAGTATGCCTGCTGCTCACAAATTTTGTCAGTGATAAGTATGACCAAAGAATTTTGGGGCCTAAATTACTTGCGCCTAGAACGTCCACACATTTAAATGAGATGTTAAATACAGGAAAATGATAAAAGTATAAAACATATTACTTTTAGTATATAAACTTAGCATAATTGTAGAATTTAAAAAAGCTTGGGTTTCCAGAGGTTTAGTATTTGATAAATCCTCAGAAGTTTATCTTATATTATCAGGGTAATCTGAAAAATTTTAGAGTTACTATATTATCGATGTTAGTAAAGGTTTTCGACATAATCTGCGATATTGTTGAATAGCCAGGTTAACATCGATATGGTGAAGTCTGATGTAAAAGAAAAAAAAAATTGCATGTTTGGTAGTAAAGACGGCCATGTTGAGTGTACGGAAAGAAATTTTCTACTGGTTAATTTCAATTTGATAATGAGATTGTTGGGGAAAGTTTGAATGCAGTATGAATATCTTTTCTAGGTTGTGTGTCTAAGGATATTAATGGTCATTCATTCTAGGTTTCATTCATGCTGCGTTTACCTTATAGTACGTTTCATAGTAAAATGCTAAACAAAAATTTTTGCCTATGATGCCAGGATTTCGTCAGAAGGTTGCAGGGTTTATTCGTCAATTGTCAAACCCTCCCGATAATAGGCCTTGCGATAAACAACAATCTAAATCCAATGAATGTTTTATACAGCGCTATCTAAATGGGTATTTGAATTTTATATGCTTCATTATTTTTACGGCATGTTACTGATGTTATAGAATGTGGTTTGTTTGGTTTTTAGCCAGGATAACGGTAGAGATGAGCCTAAAATCGTGCATGGGAGAACTCCCCAGCAATTGCCACCAAAGACTATCGGGACATTGTCTAAACCTGTTCTCTCAGCAATGACAGGCCCTAATGGTGGCCTCACCACAGTAAACAAGAAAAGAAGGCATCTCTCAATCAGTGATCCTGACGTTAGATTCATTGATACAACTGATGAAGATTCACCACCAGGTAATATTTTGTTTGAATATTTTAAAACTTTAAATAAATAAATATCATATTATCTTCGTAGTTGTATCAGTCATATATTTCTATGCCTCATTTTTAATTAAAATTAACTGTTTTTAATTTATTTAATTGTAACTTATTTGACTTTAATGAAATATATTTTTATAGGAAGTCGGGACGCAAATTCTAACACTTCGACTGTCAATTGTAATCTGGTGCCTTTACAAAAATGCGAAAGTACTCCAAATGCCGTTGAATTAGTGCGCTGTGGCAGTGGCGATGCATGTGAAGAGTCCGTAATAATTGCTGGCGTAAGCGATTGGGAATCACCAACCAGTAATGCCTATGGACGTTCGGTATCCTTATACGAAAAGCATCCAGTGACAGGTGTTCCAGCTGGAGAGCCAATAGCTGACTGTTTCGCAGTAGTTTCTCGTAAAAATTCTGCCATCTTATGTTTGGCCGATGGAGTCAATTGGGGCGCCAAAGCGAGTTTAGCAGCAAAAGCAGCAGTCCATGGCTGCGTTGATTATCTAAACCAAGCTTTGTTTGGGGCTCATGCAGTCGCAAGTACCACGGTAATTTAGCTAATTATATAGAATTTTGATTGAAAAAATTTAAATTGTTTATTCATTTTGTTGCACCCACCTCAGTAAAGATATTATTTTAAAACAGACAACAACTACAGGCATATTAAAGTAGTTTTATTGAATTAGCTAACAAAGAAATTAAATTATTATCTTCTTCCTCTTCTTTACAATACCAAATAATCTGGTTTAACAAAAATTCGCCTCTCACCAATTGAAACAAACACACTGCAGTTCTTTTCAAACTGCAGACATATTTTCATAAAACTTTGCATTTTTACTAGATATTTGGTTGACTATATATTTTAAGGAGAACTTCTATTAAATAGTAGCATGAGAGAAAAGCTAGCTTCTCCCCCCCTCCCCCCAATCGTTTACAGGAAAAAAATTTGCAAATAAAGCGACTTTTATGAACTGTTTGGTATATCAGGTTTAAAGACCTAAACGACATTGAGTTGTTGTGTTGGCTGAAAAGCATCTGAGATATTTTCCATGATAGCCGGCTTCTTTTTGTAGTCATCGATGGGTTTTTGGGCATTTGCCCATCATCAGGATGTTTTTGTCATAACAGTGTGATAACATAGACTTGGACAGAGCAAATTACACAAGAGTGTATCAACTAAATTTGCAGGCTATCACAATGAGGTTCCTGACCGTTAACTTCCTATTCACTCACAATGGCCAATTTCACCACTGTGGGATCTCTTAACATGTATTTTTGATGGAAACTCAAATAAAGAAATTTGACACGATTATATTAGTCCACTTATAGTAATAAGAGAATGTAAAAATTTAAAGTAAGTATTCTTACGTTGCAACAAATATTTTTACATTATATTTGTATATATATATATATATTTTTAAATTTGAGCAGAATAATTAACTAATCGAAAAAAATGTATTTCTTACTATTAACTGTTGATTGAGGCTGTAGAAATAGGTTGTAAAAAAGTAAATAGTCTTGAAAAAGAATAACAAAGTAGTACTTATTGATTCACTTATCGTCATTATTTAGTTTTTATTTGAAGAATTAGTTTTTTATTAGAAGATTTAGTTTTTATTTATGGCCTTACTGGGAGTTAACAATTTCGAAACAGCTTTTGAAGTTATTGATATGCAGTATCAGCAAAGGAAAAATGTGAAATTGCTAGTACCTTGGAAAAAAAAAGCCTGTTTCAAATACTCGCAAGGAGAAACTGATGGGCGTAGCTCCTGGACGTCACGATCCTCCGGATTCCTACAGTCATCGATCCCACGCACAAAACAGTATGCACATACACACACAAACTAATAAGCACATTTACAGTACAAATCCTGTGGTTGCCATCACAACGAAAGCTAAAGCTGGTCTGAAAGTTCAAAGGAATTGTTCTGGGATTACATTTATGAAATGAACGATAGAACACATGAACTCACATGAAACCGGCTAAACGATATAAGAGACATCGATTAAGAAATATGTTTAAAATAGAAAGAAAATCAGAAATATGATTTAGGTGTTGTACAACTTGGGACATCTTGTACAAAGTTCTTACAACAATTACAGTTAAAATTTTATCTAATAGGAAGCATTTGTTGCTCTGCTGCGTTCGTTTCATGCAGCGCACAACCTTATTCTTGAAGAGAATGGTATGCTGACAACCTTGACGGCAGTTTTAGTGTTACCACTTGTTGCGCCACAAAGGTACATAGCTTGTGCTTGCAATGTGGGTGACAGCCTCGCATATGTTTATAGCCACAAGCACGGTGTCAGAGAAATTACTCAAGGTAATTTATCAATCTTTCATGTCTCTAATTTTGATTCTCTTAGCTAAATATTGGGGTTAGCATAAATATGTTCCTTGTGATATACATAGTTAAAAGTCTTTGCCCGAAAATTAACACAAAAATAAAATGTTTAGGATCACACGATGTTCATCGTATGCGTGACATGCGCGATGCACTTGGTGCTCTTGGACCTGTCGATGGAACTAATCCAGAACTCGCAAATCTGACTTGTGCGATGACGGAAGTAGAACCTGGCGATATTGTATTTATCACATCTGATGGCGTTTCAGACAATCTTGATCCAGTCGTCGGAAAGTTTACAGGTTTTGCATTTTGCTTTAATAGATAAATATCAATGTGTGTGTAAATAAAGTAAATATAAAAAAATAAGGATAATTCTCACCAAAATATAATCAGTATATTTCTTGATTATAGATTAAAGAAGTGGTTCTAGGTTTTTCTAGATTTTAAATTCTAAAATAAATAAATAAATAAGAAATAATAATAATAATAAAATAATTCTATAAATTAAAAAATTCTAGTATTTTCCCCTTTCCATTACATATTCCTTTTTGTTCAGAAAGTCTGACAAATTTTAATGTTTAAAGGTCTGAGTGGAGTGGAGGCAGAACAGCGTCACCGTTTGGGTTTACTTAGAACTGAAGATTTACTTCGTAATGGTGTATCCGGTCATGGACCTCCTTGTCATTCTGCTAAAGGTTTGGTTGATTTGATGCTTGATTTTGTTACTCGGCTGACCTCAGCCAAACGTCGCCTTTTAGAAGATGAAGAACTTTATAGAAGCGGTGGTCAGACACAGCAAAGAGCCAAAAGAAAGCAGATGTGTGGCAAACTGGCTGCAGTACCAGGAAAATTGGATCATGCTTCGGTGGTTGCTTACACTGTTCATGGAAGTATTGCACAAGAACAACAACATGCATAAGTTTTGCAAGCCGAGAAATTGTCATTCTATATAGCGCAACTCTGCCATTCTTTCATGTATTGCTCCACAATTTTTATTATAATGCCTGATGCTGTTTCTTTGTCAGAGTGTGAAAGTTTAAGACATTTTATAGAAAGACCTGAGAAAATGTGAAGCCGATATTTTTAGTATGAAGACAAATTATTAAAAAAATCTATAGTTGCAGCCGATGATCCCCCGTATTAATATGGTAAATCCTTGAATTTAAAAAGAATGCTGTGAGGGCAATACTTTACAGTTTTATGCTATTCCGAGACTCGATTCGAATTTTATCATCTATTTTGTAGATAAATAATAAGATACCTAAGAAGGCATTGCTACAATAAGAATCTCAACGTAATTAATTTATTTAACTTTCTTGATAAGATGCCTGTTTCAAGGTAGTATTTCATATCACAAATTGGTTTTTTAACTCTATTTAAAATAAAAAAATAATAATTATCAATATTAAATAACTATTTTCAGTGCCAGTAATGATTATTTTAAAAAAAGGACCTGATCGAGTTTGATGTAAAAAAAAAAGGAGTAATTTTTATTTTTTAGTAATAGGAGAAAAATTCGTAATTCTTTAGAAGTTTTAAAGATACCTTAGTACGATGAATTTACTTATTAAAACCATTATCACTGGCTGAATTTCAATAAAAAGTTTATGCTAAAAAACGTAAAATAATTGTCTTTTGCACGTGCTAACGCAGTGGATTGTTGCTTTTATAGGAGATGTTAAAGATTTTAGCAAACGTTTATTGTTAACATTTACAAGAATCAGTAGATTATTGTAGGGGATTATTGCACTGCGACCTGAAAGATCTATTGTGCTCCCCGGAGCCTTCTCCAATGCACAGCCGGCCTCCAAGCAGTGTTCTCTAGCTACAGACATCACTGCCCATCACCGGTCAGTGAGTTGTAGAGGCTCCTAGGAAGAAAAAATCTAAGGGCAGCATAAACCGATTTACTATTTACCATTAAGTAAAAAACACTTAAAAATCTCTTTTGCTTATTAAAAAAAATTATAATAGAGAATTATAGATCTGTTATTTTTGTTTGAAGTATTTTTCTAATTTTTTAATTTAGAGCGAGTTCAAGGAAGTTATCCTATTACAGAAATTTAGGGCTCATTAAAGTGTTTATTTTTACATTTTATTTAGAGGCTTACCTCTAAAATGCTACACTAATTGATTTACAAATCTGACAATTGAATCTGTTTAAAAATTCCTTGTTTGAAGTAATTTTGACAATAAAAACATGTCATGTATTTTTTCATGACCTCATATTTCTGCACCTAGGCTTTTAAAAGCGTCACTGCAGTTTTGCGAATAATTAAGAATATATATGTATAAGGTTTTGTTAACGCTTTCATACTACATCTCTCTGGTTTTTCCGCAATATGATTAGGTCTTATGACAGAAGCTACATTCATGGTATTATATATTCTGGGGACGTATTTCAACATGGGTTATAGTGACAATATGTTGGTCGAAAATAACGAGTCCGTTGTATATTTTCTTGTAACGCACGTTACAAAAAATGTTTATTTTTACGACGGACAAGGATAATTCTGTGAGGATATCAAGCTGTTCCTACCAGGGAACGTTAAAATTGCCCAAATGTGACCGCAGCCTTTAAATATGTTTTTTAAATTTTTAATAAATTTTAAAACATGCATCTAAACATTTTATCTCATCTAGCTTATTTAGGGGTGAACAATTAGTAACCAGGCTAAATAAAAAAGTATTTCGATAAACTGACATATTTTAATTACTGTATTATGAAGAAGTAGAAAGAAAATATATCAAACACAGTTTCAGAAAAGAATAACCCTGTATGATCCAGTATTTCTAGATATTTATTTTCTTTTGAAACACTGCTTTACTTGACTCATTTATCATTTGATTTAGCAATTTATGTGCATTCTGGTATAATATATTGCCACTGAATACTGAGGCATTCATTTAAAACAAATATATAATTTTAGCATAGTATGTACACCTACCTTATTAATTTAGGGCTCAATATTTTGTAAAACTAACAATTTTCGCACAAAAGCTAAGTCAATTTATCACAGTGGCAATTGTCTTACAGTGTACATTGATTGGAGTTTTTACCTATTTTTTTTATTGCGATTGTAGGCTAAGTAGATTAAAAAAAAAACTACTTAGTGGTCTAATGCTGTAGCTCCTTTATATTTGCGCTTATAATGCGACTGAGCCGAAAAAGTCGTAAGTAGTAACTCAGTCTAAAATTTATTTAATACTATCTTGTAAAATATGTCTAGTATTTACTTAATAGAGATTGAATATATATATCAGTAATATTAGTTCATAGAGAGTACCCATATCTCATTGAGGTGCCTTTTTTTGGTTTATCGATATACAAAATTTCAGTAATTATTGTAAACATTATTGTTGAAGCAAATCCTTAAGCTTTAGAAACATCATCAAAAAATAGATTTTGCAGAAGATCTCATATAATGTATTATTATTTATTGTAACTTGTTTCATATGCTTCAGGAATATTTCATAATTCCTATATTAACCAGTGCCTAATTTAAAATTGAAACTAAAATGCCGTCTGTAATGTTAATTAAAATTCTATGAGAATGTATCACTAAATTGGTGCTGGAATGTAAATTTGGAATATTGTATTTAAAAAGAAGAAAAAACATGAATTAATTTTTCTGCTTCACCAAGTATAACTTGGCATACTTTAGCAAGATGATCTCCAGAATTCTGTAGAACTTGTAAGTTGTAGAGATTTTATATTCTTTATTTATCAATTATTGTGCAATGTTGTGTTATAATATTAAATATTAAGGGCTAGAATAGAAATCCTGCCACTAAGCCAAAGTAAGCATCAAATATGGAAACGTTATGTATAAGAAATGTTTGTTAATAATTTTTTAAACTAAGATGATTATGTAATGCTGTATTTTTTACTTTTTTTTTTTTATTAAGTTGAAATTTATATTCAATAACAGTTAAGGGGAAAGAAATGGTATTGTTTACTCTATACCAGATTTTTTCCTTTTTGCTCATGCGGTGTTTATTACAGAGAATTTCGAAAATTATTTTAATATCTTAAGAAATAAAACCAATTACTTATTATGGTAGTAACTACATCATCAGTATTATAAACTAAAGTTATTTATCGCTTTTATTTGACTAAACTCGCAATCTAAGTTCACTTCTTTTGTTAATTTTTATTGGCATTTTATTTTTTAAAAAGATGTTTTTTATTCTTATTATCCTCCCCAAAAGGAGATAATGCCCATAACTAATAAATTCTTTTTTTTAATTTGCAATTAATGTTTTCTAAATAAAAAATAAGAATTTATTTCTAATATGCGCCATTTCTAGTTTATCTAGTTTCTTTATTTTTTTTTTTGATCCTCAAATATCCTGTTTTTATTCAATTTTAGGAAGCTTAATATGTAAAGAACGTGAGTTGAGATAATTGACACATATACCGGCTGCCCCGTTTTTAACAAGAGATTTTGGTTCCGGCATCAAAACCTTTGATGCATTTACACGAGCAGGATTTTTGGTCAGTTATTGGATGCTAGAGCATTTAGTTGCCTGTGAACATCGGTCAGTGAGTCAGTTAACGGACAAACACCGACATCGAAGTTTTATTGTACCGTGTAAACACCGCCATTTTCTCTGAGCTGGCCACGAGAAAGTGTCAGAGAAATGACTGTCGAGCATGTTATGTTTTGGTAGTTACTTCTCTGACAGTCTTGTTTGCCTTCACTTTACGTAACTTATGTTTTATTACTCTGAAGACAAAATGGAAAATAATGCGGAAAAATGTCCTGAAAAAGGCCAAAGAAAAAGATGCTGGAAGACGTCGTCATGGATAAGCGATGAAATGCAAGTTTTAATTAGTAAGTTCGAGTTGAAATCATGCCTCTGGAACTCAGTTCTAGATCAATATAAAGACAAGTCCCAGCGGTAAGTGTACTTAAATAATATAATATAATAATAATAACTGATATCTAAGTATAATAATTAATGCCAATCAATAGATATTTCTAACGTGTTTACACTTATTTTTAAGGTTAGGGGAAGGAGTTAAAAATCAAATATCGATTTCAATGAAATAGTACAGTTTCAGTCGATTTTATATACTAAATTGGTTTGTTTGTTGTATGGAGTGTTGTCTTTAATTTTGTGTATATTGCCTTTCTTTGCCTGTTATGTGCGGTTAAAGTTATGTTCTTTATCTTTTAAGGGATTTGTTTATTGTTTCAGATTGACCTTTTATGTAAGTCTTGAGCATATCATTGTCGAAACGTATGGTATAATCGAACCCGGCGGACTTCGAGTAAATTCTTTTGCTAAAAAAGCTCTGTACTAGTATACTGTCACGCTTCGCAATACTGATTATAGAGTAGTTTCTGTTCTTTCCACTGAGATACTCTATTACTTGATTTATACTTAAAGTTCTAGTTATGAAGTACTTGACCCTATAGGGCGCAATATAGGACATACTGCAAGAAGTGAACTCCATCCTCCTCCTCATTTAGGTTACATAATGGACACAACTGTATTCTATTATGTATGTACCTTTTACAAATAAGATTTAGTTCACCTCTACACTTCATGATTGCACTAATGCAATTTTTTAATGACTGAATATTTTATAATACAAAAAAATGAAAGACCAATTTTATAAGGAATTAAATAGAAAAAATATATAAACAACAGAAATTAATCATCTTTTTAAAAGAAACAGTTTAACAATTTAAATTAATAAATTTTTTAAAATTCTAAACGCTTGCTTTTCCATCAAACTAATGAATCAATTTTTAAAAGCAATTGACCAAAAAATCAATAAAAATGTTCGTTTGTTCTGCAGGTTTTATTTTGACATTATTATCGTCATCAAGTTGCTTTAGAATAATAAAAAAAAAAAATCATTAAAATACCATGTCTTTTGTTAATGCGCAATTTTGGTCGCTTAGGAAAATTCTTAGTCCACAAGTGGTAAGCTCGTTGACAACACTAGGTATTATTGATTGGCTTTCTTTCTATAATCTAGAGTTGTTGAACAAATTTTACTAAAAAAGAAATGAACTGACAGACTATTTTGAGCGTCAGACTGGCCGCCGCGGCCAGACGTGGCAGTCGAGAATCACTACATTTGTTACAAATCCATCAGTGCGAGCGCATTAGCCGCGGCGGCCAGTACGATTTTACTTTCTCTTACACCTAGTAAGAGGAAGTATTGCGATCGTGCCAGATTTTTGGAAATTGTGTTTTCACCGGAAATACATGTTTTTGGAACGCCTGAAAACAAAAAAAAAGGTTATGGTCTGTGTGCGTGTGTTTTTTAAAACAGAATATCTTAAACACTAAAGGTTTGCCAGAAGCTCAAACTTGATATTCCTGTTTATGCACAACCACCGCAATCATACACAAAGATGTCAGGCAAAAATCCATTACCCAAAAAGTGCATTTTTGAAATGAACTAACTAATAATAATACATTTTATTAAAAAGAAAATATTACATACAAAAAAAAGTAAATTAGTATTACATATATCATGGCATGAAGCCGTCTGTCAGAGTTTGGTTATTAATGCATACATAAAAAGAACAGCAAAATTACAGATAACAAAGAAAATTACTATTTTGTTTTATTATAATTATTAATTATGAAATTGTTGGTATTATTGATTGGCTTTATTTATATAATCTAGAGCTTGTTGAACAAATTGTACAAAAACAGAAATGAACAGAATGACTATTTTGGCAGTCAGACTGGCCGCCATACCAGCCACTACCATCCATTGGTCGCGGCCGAATGCGCACTTGCCCTAAGTGTTGTGTGAATCAAGGGAAAAGAGATAAGCTGGCTGGGATTAGTGGGCTGGACTCTCATGTGGAAGTCCGCCGATTCGAGTTCAGTGGTAGGCTTGGATTTTTTTTTTTCTTCCTAAGAACATTTGCAGCACACTGTCCGGGAAGATGGAATTAAGAATGATTCCGGAGTCAGTGATCACAAATGTTGACGAGTCCAAGCAAAAAAAAAGAAAAATTAAATTAAAAAGTTGTAATAATTCTTTAATAATTAAAATATCAGTGCTTTCTTAATAAGGGGCTTTCTTCCCAAAGGGGTTTCATGAGATCAGTGATGTTCAAATAAAGCTTGGACTCATGAATCGTTCTGGAGTGTCATCCTGTTCCTGCAGGCACATCACATATGACTTTGAAACATTCAACATAACAACTGCTTTTCCCCGCGATAAATTTCAATCTTCTCCCGCCCTAATGGGGGTTAATCACTGCATATTGTTGGGAAAATTTTGAAAGAAAGGGAAATTTCTTTATTAAATTTTTCTAAGAAGAGGCCGAAACACTTTCTTAATTAACAACCAACAATTCAAACAAAATTTCTTGTCTTCTCCAGGTGTATTAAAAAAAACAGACCAAGAAGACTGCAATATAGCAGCCTCACAACTGTATTGATGATAGTTTCCAGGTTCAGATGAACAGTATTCTAAGTCTTTAAAAATTGGTTTCCTCTTTTTTTGATTCGTCGCTGCAACCTTAAACATGCTTTTCTAAATAAACTATCTAAATGACTTCTGAAACCTGGAGATCTCAAAGAAGACCGATTTTTGTATCTTCAGCCGGACCCCAGTCAGGATTCCTAGAGTTTTTACGCTAACTACACTAGCTTTTTGGCAACTTATATACCTGTTCAGCTCGAAGCACAGCTCTTGATATTTCCTAATTAACAGGTGAGTACGTTTTTAAATTCATACGGTAATTCTATATAATCTGTGGAAGTCCTGTTTGTGGAAGAACTTTCAAATACTACTGCATTTTCTGTATTTATAAAATAACAATATAAATAAATAAAAAAAATAACTTTTTTAAAATACATTATAGTAACCTACATGGAGACGGATAATCCAGGAGACCAAGGGTCACCCAGACCTGTAACGCAGGGGAGTAAGTAAGTAACCTACATACCTCAATATTTACATTACCTACCTACATACATTATAATTACATTACCTTAATAACCAAATCAAGAATCTTTTTCGCATGTGATTTCATGGTACTAAACAGATTTGACATCTGTATATATAAAAATTCAGCATCTGTATGTTTGTGGCCGCAAAACTCGAAAAGTAGTCGATGGATTGACTTGAAATTTTTACACAACGTTGCATTTCTATATAAGAGTGTTTATATATACTTTTTACTCGGAAGTCCTCACGGAAACAGGAAATTCCGAGCGTTCTGCGAGGTTGGCAGAAAGACTGACCCAGACGCGTTGCGATGGTGGCGCGCTCTCTGAACCTCTTTCCTCAACTACTTATATGTACCTCTCACTGCCACAAGTCGCGCGCAGTTTGCCGCACTGACAGAGTGAGTGATGGTGTTGTTTAATATTATTATAATAATAATAATACTTTTTATTATGTCATTATTACCTTTATTTTTTGTTTATTGCATAAATGGGAGCACACATAACAGCGTTTTTTCAATTATGTCAAACAGATGATTTTGCAAGAACTTTGATTTATGCAGACATTCCGACTTATTACACTTGGAACGCAACACGAAAGAATTTCGAAAGAAGGAAGAGAGGCAAAGCAGTAGTTGTACAACCTGGAATATTTTCACCTAATACTTTAGGAAAAATTTACAATTTACATCCGAACCACGCAGAATGCTTTTATTTACGTTTGTTTCTGATTACCGTTCGTGGTCCAACATCATTTATACACTTGCGAATGGTGGATGGAATAGTATATAATAGGTACCAGAGTGCGTATGAGGCACTTAATTTGCTGGAAAAAGACAATCGTTGGGAGAAGTCAGTTGAAGATTCATCGGCTACTTCTAATCCATTTCACATATGTACGCTGTTCGCAATTATTTTATCTATACGTTTCCCGTCACAACCACTACAATTGTGAGAAAAATACAAAGACTACATGGCCAGAGATATTCTGCACAAAATGCGTCAAGAAACACACAATCATGGCTTGGATTTCAAGAAGAATCGCTAATCTTCATTGAGGATCTTTGTCTTGCAATGTGTGGCAAGTAGTTGCCACAACTGGGAGTAAAGCACCGAATAGTCGATCAATGCAACATTCGAGAGATGTTTTTACTCATTGCTCATTCCTCATTACATTTTACTATTATTCATTTTTACCCATTACTCAGAGAGCAATCATACACCAGAAATGACTTACAAGAAAATATACACTTTCGTTCGTCCAAGAAAATACACTGAAACTCCTTCAAGAACAAAAGATAGCATTTGATACCATCATACAAGCTGTGGCCAACCAATCCGGTGGATTGTACTTTTTGGACGCTCCAGGTGGAACTGGAAAAACGTTCTTAATTTCCTTCCTGGCTAAAATCCAATCAAACGGCCACATTGCGTTAGCACTTGCTTCTTCAGGTATTGCTGCTACGTTGATGGAAGGAGGAAGACAGCGCATTCAGCTCTTAAACTGTCACTAAACATACACTTCACAGAAAACCCAGATGTAACATTTCTAAAACATCAGGAATGGAAAAGGTTCTTCGAGCGTGCAAAATCATTGTATAGGATGAGTGTACAATGGCTCACAAGAAATCATTGGAACCATTAGACCATACATTGAAAGACTTGCGAAATAATCAGGTGGAGCATTGGTGTTACTATCCGGTGACTTCAGGCAAACGCTTCCAGTGATATCTCGCTCAACACCTGCTGATGAATTGCATGCCTGCTTGAAATATTCAACTCTTTGAAGCACAGTAAAAACAATTCATTTAACAACGAATATGAGATTCAACTTCAAAACGATCGAACAGCTGCCACATTTTCAAGACAATTACTTCTGTATGTTACAGTCTGTAACGGCACTACACCTACAAATCAGAAACAGGAAAAATCACCTTCCCATCAAATTTCTGCAACATTGTACATTCAAAAGAAGAATTTAGTATACAAGGTATTCCAAAGCATCGAAACAAATTATCAAAATCACGCATGGTTAAGTGGAAGAGCCATTCTAGTGGCTAAAAAGTCGACGTACTCGTTATGAACGACATAACAGGATACAGGATACATAACAATACAGCATGTCCCCCATTTAAACAGAGCATATAAAAGTATTTTATTCATTTTAAAAAGCACATCGTTGGTTTATTACAGAGTATCATAAGTGCAATTTTAAACAGAATCGCAGGTGAAACAGTGACATACAAATCCATTGACTCCGTGATAGGCCAAAGTGAAGTGTGAATTTTCCAACGGAATTTCTTAATTCACTCGATGTTCCTGGATTACCGCCACACATTCTAAATTTGAAAAATGAAGTGCCAGTTATATTACTCCGAAACATCAATCAGCCAAAGTTATGCAATGGTACACGATTAGTAGTTACAAAATTGATGAATAATCTAATTGAAGCAACAATTCTAATTGGACCTCATAAAGTGAAGACGTACTACTTCTACGAATACCACTCATTCCCACAGATATGGCGTTCGAGTTCAAACGACTTCAATTTCCAATACGCCTTGCGTTCGCTATGACTATCAATAATGCGCAAGGACAATCTTTCGGTTTGAATTTAGAAAACGAATGCTTCTCTAATGGGCAATTATATGTCGCATGCTCCAGAGTCGGTAAACCATCTGATCTTTATGTTTATGCAGAAAACGGACAAACAAAAAATGTAGTTCATTCTCAATATAAAAAGACAGCTTTACAATATAAAAAGACTTTCAGTTAAAATATTTTTTCTTTCTTTCCTTTCAGTTCACAGCAACGCAAATTAGGGCATTAAATTGAATGATGTGTTTTCTTGCTGAATCTATGTTAACTATAATAATTCTGTTAAATACTTATATTTACTTCCTTAATAATTAAAATCAGACTGAACCACAGCGAAGCTAGCCGGGGAAGCTAGTTTCTTATATATTACAATGATCGTTAAAAGTACTATTCTTGAAGAAAGTCACACTGTAATAGTCCTATTTATTTGACATAAAAAGTAAGTATGTTTGATATTATGGAACAGTACTAACTTGACTTATTTTAAGATATCAGAGATATTTTCTGTGATAGCCTGCTTCTGTTGTAATCATCGACCGGTTTCAGGCGTTCGCCCATCTTCAGCATGAGTTTGTCAAACAGCGTGATAACAGACTTGCACAGAGCAAATTCAGTTTACACACCCAATCCTGAAGATGGGCGAACGCCCGAAACCGGTCGATGACCACAAAAAGAAGCAGGCTATCACGGAAAATATCTCTGATGCTTTCCAGCTCGGCGGAACCAACCACAACAATATTTTAGGATTTTCTGCATCAATATATATTTTTATTTTAAGTTAGGTTACTTGTGCAAGTAACGGTTTTTTTGTTCTCATTACGGTATTTCTGCACTGAATAAAAGTAAGTTAGACTGCATAATAAACCCCCATTTTGATAAAATTGCACTTATGATACTCTGTAATAAACCAACGGTGTGCTTTTTAAAATGAATAAAATACTTTTATATGCTCTGTTTAAATGGGGGACATCCTGTATATATTATGTATATATGTTTTTTCTCAAGAACTATTCTCAATGTTATCTTATTGGTACACCCTATAAATGGCATAATGTGAATTATTTTCTTCCAATTGACATTTTGGTAGAAATAACACTTTATAATATGATTCATTATTCTATAACGCTTTATTATTTAAATACTGTATCTACTTTACAACAATCATTCTTTCTTTTGTCGTAAAATGAAGTACTTCATAGGCAACAGATAAGACCCTGTTTCAGATTTTCTAAATTGAGTGCTCACCTGTTTGGTCTTCCAAAATCATCCTTTGAAGAAGTCCGAAAATTATGTAAATAATTAAGCCTAAGTCACAAAACGAAAAGTTTCAGGAAATTCAAAAAAGATTCTTTATAAGCTTTGAGGGGATCGATACAAAGATTGCAGTTGAAATAAATCAAAATGAAGTTTACTGAGTTACTGACCAATTTACTGAGTTACTTTTGCTTTATCGCAACATTTATTACCGACTTGTTATTTTTATTCGAAGCAATTCTTCTAGAAAATTGATTTTAAGTTAGTTTTGAGCAAGATGTAAGACTAATGCCCCCACAAAAGCATTTATGTTTCCCTTTCTATTTAAAAAAGAATCGCTTTTTTCATACCATATTCGGTTTCGTCAATAAATAATAATAACCTGAAATTTATCAAACCTAATCATAATATTTGAAAATCTCAAGTATTACAATTATTAAATGTAATCTCAGTTCGATCTTGAATAAAGTTTATTACTACGGCTGAATTAATCTCCAAAAATTAAAAATATCAGGAAACTAATAATAAAATTTCATAAAACAATATAATAAAATTTTTAATATAATTACCTTCAAAAGAAGATTACAGCAACGAATATAAATAAAAGTTATTAAGTGATTACATATGAATAATTGATTTCTTATTATCAGGCATTTTACACAACTGATCTAAACGTATCATTTTGACATCACTATCGCGTTCATGTTCGCCTGCCATTTTAACTACACCTTCCAATTGATCGATAGTGAGGAGCTCTCCAACAGCTTCTCTATAGGTTCCTCCAATGATCTTCACATGGTCACTTACAGCCGGTTTAACCGGCATTAAACGTTCACATTCAATATTCACGTATCGATCTTCCTCTGGAAGAAAAACTACGCACATGCCACCCTATACAAAATACAATTTCTATTAATAAACAATGTTAATTCACTCTGAATAAATGGGTTTAAGCTCCTAATCAAAATCAGAAATCGATTAGCTGATTTCTGAGAAAAAATAATATATTTTCTACTGATTAAGAAGAAAAAAATCAATTCAATGTTGAATCTTATTCAAGCAAGATTTTATCCTTTTTGAAAAAATAAACAGAGTAACTTACAGAAAGTCCTGTTATAGTTCCTATTTGTCCAGCTAGTCCAGAATCATCATGAGTATCCTTAACTCTGACTTCTATATCAGTGGTATACCAGTCATTGTTGGTTACATCGTGTCCTATAATTAATAAAAGGGCAAAAATTACACATCACTTTATAAAACAATATATTATATTTATTACTTTAACAATGGGGGTCAATGCAACAAGAACTGCAGTCAAGGAAAATTATACTATAATTTATAGTAATACCTCGATGTTTCGCCAATGTCCCTAAATGTTTGAAACCGGGCTCTTCAAAATATTAAATGTAAATTTAGAAAATACGATATTAAATTGGCTCCAATAAACATTTCACTTTGCCTTACTGTTTTAAAAAAGTAATTTACATATTACTTAAGCTGGAAATAAATGTTCTGATCTCCCTTGGGAACGAAAAGTTTTCACCGAATATCCGTGTATGTATATTCGGTAAATGAAAAACAATGAATTACAGGAAGTTCGAAATTGATATTTCAACTGATAAGCAGAAGATTCGCCCCGAAGAGTTATTTAAAAAACACATGGTGAAGTCTTGCTATACTGAAAGTTTTTTGCGATTTTCGAAAAGAGTTCCAATGATTTTCTATAAAACTATTTTATTAGACTAAAGAAGCTCGTTCTAAAGTGCCATTTTAATATTAAGTTCGGTTCCACAATATATATAAAGACAATAATAAAAACTAAACCTTTCTGCCAAAAGGCGATTTTTTCCTGGGGATGTGGTTAACTTTGCAAGAGGTTCGTCAATATTTTTTTTCTCGCACAAGGTCCTTTGTGTTTCCATGAGAATCGAAACCGAATTAGACTTCTATGGCGGCATTTAGATAAAAATTCCAAATTTGAAGAAAATTTGTGAATTAGAATGATGAGAATTGCTGTAAATCATTCCAGTGTTTCGAATCAATTATTTTTTTCAATGTATTCATTTCATTTGTTTAAAATGAAGAATAATAGAGTACAACTGAATTTATATACTTCTTTATAAATATAAAACTGAACAAAAAATATTTCAATATATGATAAAATGAACTCGGGCTACATATACAATAATATATTGGAAACAAATCAAATTTAAGAAACATTAAAAAAAAAATGAAACAGAACAATTTATGAATGTAAACAATATTTATGTTTGGCCTTGTTAATTAAGCAAGCTAAAAAATTAGTTGGCTAGGCCCAAAGAACAATTTATGTTTTAATTAATTAATTTTAGAACAATTTATGTTTTAGTCTATTTGAATCCGCACAAGGAGGGTTCAAAAATAAGAAATCACAACAAAGAGACTCATTCTAAGCCTAACATAAGTTTCTGAATGTGAGAAAAACTCTTCCGGGCAGAAATGGACAAAACATTAATTGAAATTCACAGAAGAGAAGGCAAATTGGGAAATTTTGTAGACCATAAACTAAATCATTGTACTCTCTTCTCGCTAAAGTTTCCTGATTCAAAAAGTTATTTATACTTAACGCTTATATTTGAATCTAACAAAGAGCTAAACGAAAGTTATTTAGTTAAGGCAATTATTAAATTAGATCTCTATTATTTTCCATAGAGCTCAATATTTTCCTCATATATGAATTCCAAAACTAGGAACAAGACTTCTGGAACTCCTTAATGCAAAACAGTAAAGATATTGGGTGGTCCATCAATTCCTTGTCTCTCTCTATTAGCACAATAAAGTTCAGCATCCTGGAAGCTTTGAAAATAATAATGTGGACTTAAAATGAATAAGAAATCAATGTTTAAAAGGTCTGGAGAAGCTGCAACATTAAGCTTTAATCTAAAGTGCAGTACATTTAACACAATACATTGATCTACCTATGGTACATTCAAAGGATTGCTGGTATTGGCCGAAGAACATCGGTTAACCGTAAGTGATTTTATTGAATAAAAGTTCTCCTTCCTCCAGCGTTTCTTATTCTTATCGCAATTAGAAGTTCTTCTGAGCCTTGTCAGCTTCTTCATTGGTTTCCTAGTATCTTTAGGAGGCACGCTTATTTTCACTACACTTTACAGTAGCAGTAAAATAAATAAAAGTCAAAATCCGCAATAAAATCTATCTACGGAATATTATTGGACAATTTACCTATATTTAACTCTAGTTTATTCAAAAGGTAAAATTCCATAACTCTCTACCGTTAGTAACAATCTTCCAAATCAGAAACCTCTGAAATATCTTAGAGTCATCAATAAATAACAAAATACAGCATTTACAAATTACAGTTCTGGGGAGCAAATCAGTATTTGTATTTTCTGATTTAGAGAGTACGATTAAAAAAAAAACAAATTTCTGATTTTTACCTGAAGCCCCAGGTGTATAAGGTGAGGTACCACTTCCAGGTGTCCTTGGACTGTATGAGGTAGGTGATGGTGAGCAATATGATCCGCTTGCTGGCGACGCGGATGCAGCATATGAACTTCCTGCAGCACCTAAAAAATGAAACAACAATAACAGCATCAAATAATATACTAAAAAAAAGTAATCACATATTTTTTTATTATTTTACTACTAACTGTTATATCCAGTTGGTGATGGTGTTGAATCATATGGTGAATAAGTGGATCTATCAGAACCGTACATGTTTCCTGGTGTGAAAGGATGAGCTGGTTTAGAATATGCATCTTCATCGTACGCATCTTCATCAGGCCTACCCGGTGTTGAAGACGGATCCCAAACTGGTGTTCTTCCTCCATCATGAGATGGAGTTGCCCCACCGTAGGCAGGCGTTCTACCACCGGCCCCTATAGTTATCGAAAGCAATTTAAAAATCATATTTTACTCACAATTACTCTCATTGATGATCTTATTAAGCCTGCATATTAAAATTACCATCATATAACGGTGTCTTGGAACCAGCGTACTGCGGAGTTTGAGCACCTCCATGTGAAGGTGTTCGGCTGTATGTGGTGAAAGATCCATCCTAAAATTAAAGATAAATACAAGTAGGATAAATTTAAAGAAAAAACAAAACACAATTATAATTATAATAAAAAAAAAGACTAACCCTTGCTGGCACACCGACAACATCAATGTGACCTCTACCAACAGATATAGTTTTACAGTAAGAGTGCAATTCAACGCGTGCTGTTTCCGCATTAGCATCCTTAACCATGCCAACATTACCTGTGGAAAATAAACCAAATATAATTTATATATTATCAATAGAAGGTTGAGACTATTAAACATTGTGGTTAGGTGGCGTGGCTATTTTTTGCAGATTCTCTTCTCTACAACTTTTATTTCACCATATTTTACTAACTAACTTCAATAACTTTTATAAAGTTTACTGTTTTTGAGAAAAAATATGATAAAGATGGAATCGAGGATTTTTTGAGTCATTTTCGCGATTAACTCGATAACGTAGCGTTCCCGAAAAAACGACAAGAGTACTTTTCTTTTATTCTGAACCAAGGAATCGATCCCTAAGTTGTGGTGTTAAAACCTGTAATAATAATAATGTTTGTTTAGCTAATAAAAAAATATCAAATATACAAACTTAAAATAAACAACACACCATGGTCTAAGACAGTGAGGCGAGCACCACAAATTAATGATTTAATACATGGATAAAACAAAAAATATATAATTTAACGATAAAGTTTTCTTATTAATAGTGAGCAATCTGCTATGGTAGGTATCCCTAACATAGACTACTATATAGAAATCTCTTCCATTAATTAGCTCGATATAATAGAGGTTATGAATCTGCGAGAAACCGCAGAATCCATGAATCAGCGAGGTGAAATATCACTATACTTAGGACACACACTCATGAAATGGTGTAGAGTTCGATACAATTAAGACTTCAAATAGGATTGAACCCTCCGAATTCCTCAAGTTTCTATGTTAACTGTAACATTTCGGATTTTATTTAATAATTACTTTTGACTTCAAGTTTCCGAAAAAGATCTTTCTAAAACTGTCGAAGTGGGGTTGTGATCCGCGCAATAAATAAAAATAAGCTAAATAATTTTAATTTCATTTTGTGTAGAAACAACCATTGGATACGAAATTGAGTTTAAAATCGCGCGATTTTGTATCCAACTGACAATTAAGACTCTCAATAATATCTAGAGACAATCGAAATACTTTGTCTCGTAACAATCTCTACAGTTGTCTGTAGGCAATCATGTGACATAGCAACCAAATGTAGATATGAGGCTTAAATTGAATTTCATTTAAAGTGCTGAATTCATTCAAGGCAAAGACTAAGTAGCGCAAGTATCAGGTTAGCAGAGCTAGATGCTTATTTAGCCCTTCTAAAGGTTGTTATGTCTTACCATAAAAGTGGCCACATCTGAAGATGACCTTATTCACTCTTTATCTAAAAGGGGATCAAACCTTTGTAAGGTCCTTTAGTAATTTTGATGGTTTTTCCAATGAGGTCCCGGTCTCTTCTAATGCCAGCCATACCAGTTCCACGTCCTCCTCTGCCCCCTCTTGGGCTAGCAGCCCCGCTCTGAGGATGCATGGGGGAAGAAATTCTTGGTGACTGATATCCAGCAAAACCATTCATCATACCACCATTATCAACCGCCTGTTGAATAAAACCAATTGCAGAAGGAATATGGATACCTAGATTGTATGGTCAAGTAAAAATGAAAAAATGCTCACTTTGTTACCACCTGCTAACTGTATGTGTCTAGTTTTACAAACAAATATACCGCCATGTTCTAGAATCTGATTTGAATAGAGAAATACATAGTTTCGATACAAATGTTTCACTTCACCTTTTCGTCCCTAGAAAATACACAATTTGATTTGTTTTATGGACTTGTTAACTCTTATAAAATGTATTAGTTAAGATTGTATGAAATACATCAATATATTAAGACAACAAAAAGTCTAATTAAAAAAAAAGTTTATATGTTATATTATCTATTATTCTTAACCCAATATATTTTTATTTGCTAGAAAATAAATTCATTCTTAAAAACACTATACATACTTACATGTAAAAGTAGCATTTTCATAGCCGAAGCTATCGAAAATGTCAAAAAGACAAAAATACAAATTCTTAGACTTACATTATGAATGCCATCAATAACATTAACCATATCCCTTTTCTGTATATGATTGCTCTCCGAATCAAGCGAATATGTATTTCTGTTTTCTTTCTTTTTGTGTAATGCCTGAGGTTTACACATTACCACCTTGCCTTCCATGCTCAATACGTGGAAGTTTTCACGCTCAAGACGTACTATCACACCAACTTTCTGGGCGCTAAATTACAAAATATTGGTTATAATTTTAAAAATTGAATTCAAAATTATAAATCATAGATTACAAAACCTACTCTATCTGCACTAGATCACCCCACTGAAACTGTCCTAAACTGTCCACCCCGGTTGCCATGTCAGAACAAAGCTGTAGATCTCTCGGCAGCACTTCTAACTCATGCATTGTTAAATCTGAAAATAATACCACCCTATTCTCTTCTACTCTTACAATAAGACCAGTGTCACCTTCATAACGACCAGCTAAAACTTTCACATGGTCACCAAGCCGAAAATATTTCTGCAATTCTTGAGCCTGAAACTCCAGGGGCTCCTACAGAAACAAATTTCAAAGAATAAACTGAATCACTTAGAAATTTATTGGCAGAATGTGTTTAATGTAGAGACCTAATACATATTTAAGAAAAAATAAAATAAAACTATAACCCACCGTAAGTTCTTCATGTTTGGGCATTACAAGAACCATGTTCCCATCAATTGATATAACTTTGCCTTGAAGATTCATCAATTCTCCTTGACAAACTTCAACATTATCTCCAGTGCTAAAAGTATGCCCTGGGCCTTCTTCTTTATTAGCAGCTACTTCGATATCTACGCCTTCGGGAGCCTCTTCAAATTTTTCTAATTCTGATAATGTTGGTTTCACTCCTACGGCAATAAAAACACCCATTAATCCTTTCACATTGTTTTTAAAAAAATAAGCTCGAATATTTAAGTTATTGAAAATAACCATGATTTCTTTGAACTAGTGCAAAAATAACATATGTGAAAATGATAACCATCCACAAGTAAACTGCAACCGTTAATAAAAGTAGTGAATATAAGAGGGTGATTATCAAAACATCAATCATGCAACATCATGATTTGATAAACAACTTAATAATATATTATATCAAGAGCACCTACACTAGCTGGGGGAACTCATCACTTAATATGAATAATGTGTCTTAAAAATCTTAATCAAATCTTTCTATGAGGGCCTACACTTGTTGTCGGGAGCTGCGACATTTGGCCCCCAACCCAAGGGGGGCCCATTTTACCCCAACTTCAGGGTAAATTTATATTTGTTACTATGATAACCGTTAGAGCGAGTTGTATAATAAAAAAAAAATTATTTTTCATTTGCACAAAACAATTATACCCCAGCCACAAAAGTAGAAATAAGATCTCATTCAACCTTTTGTAATTAAGTAATCACTATTATTTTCAGGGAGTATCAAATAATATCCAAGGCAAGTCCGAGAATCGAATTCAGTACTCTTCAGAGTAATTGTGAGTTGTATGACCCGTGTCATGGCGGACACTGTTCTACAAATCCCTCCCAACTACACCAAATGCTACGTTTATTCTTCCGATTAATTACGATATATTCTCCTATTCTGTATGTTACTTTATTTTACATTTTTCTCATTTGGTATCATTGTTTTCCAAGCTTTGTTTACAATTGAACACAATATTTACATGTTTCTCATTTAATTATTGTTCCTTATTTTTTTCCCCCTTCTAACAACATTCATATCACTTCCACATTAAACACTAAAAAAATCTGGTGTGAAACACTCATACAACTTTCTCTTACTCCAGTTCTCAAAATTGTAATAGACAATTTTGTTTGTGTACCAAATTTAATGATTCGTCGAAAACTGGAAAAACTGTTCAGTAAAAGCGCACTTCCGGTTTACTAAATTTCTTGAAACTCGGAATTTTGGCCATATTTGTTTCTAATTAATTTTGTTTGGATGATATAATTGTATAATCAACTATGATAGCACTTTAGAGAAAAACATAACCCTACCCCTCCCTAAAAGTGCCTTAAATGAATTTTTGCAGAGAAATGTTTCAAATAAAGTTGTAGATCTTTGTATATTTAGTTTATATACAAAGTTTCAAGAAAATCGTCGAAGCCATTTTTGAGAAAATCGCGAAAAAGTGGAAAAAAATCACATAGTAAAGTGGTAAAGTTAACATTATTTAGATGACAGAATTGTCTAATAAACTGAAATAGCACTTTAGTTAAAAACCTAACCCCACCCCTCCCCTATAACGGCCCTTAAATGAATTTTCCCAAAGAAATGTTTCAAATAAAAGTTGTAGCTCTTTGTATGTGTAGTTGATACATCAAGTTTGAAGAAAATCGTCGGAGCCATTTTAGAGAAAAACGCACAAAAGTAAAAAAAAAAAAAAAAAGACTAGTAAAGTGGTACTTTCGGTTGAGGAATTTTGACAAATAACGTACTGTCAGATCCCATGGTGATACCTAAACGGAATATCAAGTTTTAACTTTCTACGGCTTTTCGTTTTTGAGCTATGCTGTTCACACACACAAACATACAGGCCATGTGCTAAAAACCACTTTTTTGGACTCAGGGATCCTCAAAACGGATGTTTCCGGTGAAAACTCGATATCGAAACTTTGACACGATTACAATACTTCCTCTTATTAGGAGTAAGAGAATGTAAAAATAACGGTTAAGGATCACTTTCCTACATGTTTCGCAACGATCAGTGCAAGTTGTGTGAAGGTCGTCTTCTCGGATTAAGTCAGGTACTATGATACAACTATTATTAATATTAATTTGGACAATATGAGCTTTGTTGAAAAAGTGGCTGGGTCCGCATTGCTGGATAACATCCGGTATTTTATCCATCGTAGCATGCATATTAGTTATGTTCCTGACCGGTTTCGGATATTCATCCAACGTCAGAGCAAATTTTTTCGTGTGGAGAGTTCACTTCAACGAAATGTTTCTGTAGACTCACACTCGTTGGTTGTATGTATGTGGGAAGGTTATAAGGTTATGTTACTACATGTGTGTGTTTCATGACAAAGTGAAATTATTATAAACTGTGATTAGGCATTAGAAAATAGTGTGTATAGGAACATAACTAATATGCATGCTACGACGGATAAAATACCGAATATGAGCTTTATAAACACATTTTATACTAATCACAAAATTTTTTCTGATATAAATTGTTCTTTCATTGCCTTGTACATGTTTTGTGAAGCGAAAGAAAAAATGAATTTATTATTATTTCAATAGTTTCTTAGGATGTAATAAGAAGACGAAGTGTAATTTGATACTATCGATATAGAATGGAAAGGCATTTGACTGTGATAGAAAAATGATAATTGGGAGGGGTCGGTAGAACAGTGTCCAGCATGACAGGAGTCACTACAACCCACACTTACCCTCTTCAAATGGCTTCCACAACTTAACCACTCAGCTATCTGGCAACTTAAAAGTTTTCAACTTGCAATAATCGCTCTTTATGAGATCTTAATTGCTTATAATACTGCCCTGCGTGAGGCTGTTTGGAATTTTTATACAGAAAGAAAATAGTTGCGATTTGTATTTTAAATCATAATACCTGACCAACATTCAGACAGACAAAATTTTTGCTGATAACAGTCTAAAACATAAACAAATCGGATAAGAGTTGAGACAACATTACTGGTTTGTACTACACTGTTCCACAATAGATGAAACGAGAAACACCTGCCTTGTACCGAAATGAATGGATAGCATTATTGTTTTATTTTTAAATAAACTGCTGGACAAAAGTATTGCATAAAATTTCAAAATATTATAATTTGAAGTTGAAAGGTATTTTCGTATTTTTTTTTTTTATGGATTCATGTTGCTGAACTTTTCCAAAGGAATTCCAAAGGAAAAAAAGACTACCAAAAATTTAAGAAAAACCTGGTTTTATTACACAGATTAAAAAATAAAGCTAAAAAAAAAAAATCTGTAAAATTCAAAATTGAAATGGTTCTTATTTATTATCACTTCATTTTTTTCAACAGTATTTAGTGATACCTCTTCTTGCTCTGATAACTGCAGCAAGCCACCTTGGCATTGAAGAGATTAGATTTTGGACAACCTTTTGAGAAATCTCATGCCATTCTTCAATAACTGCTGTACATGATCCCTGAGAGTGCTAGGGGAATCAGGCGATCTGAGCCGTCTTCCAATTGTGTTCCAAAGGAGTTCTATTGGATTTAGGTCTGGACTTCTTGGTGAAGAAACCAAACGTCGAATCCCAACATCCTGTAGGTACTCAAGGACAACTCGAGCAGTGTGACATCTGGCATTGTCCTGCATTAATAGAAAATCATCACCGACTCTTTCATAAATTGGCACAACATATCGCTGAAGAACCTCTTCAAGGTACTTCCGGGCATTTAGCGTCCCATTTTCCACGATATGCAAGTCTGTACGTCCGTCAAAACTTATACCTCCCAAAATCATAACACCGCCTCCACTAAAAGCCACTCTTTGAGAAATGTTAGCCCCTGCATATTTCTCACCTTGACAGCTCCAAACTCTCATCCTTCTATCTGGAGTATGTAGGGTGAATCTCGACTCATCTGTGAATCAAACACGTCTCCAATCCTCTGTTGCCCAATTGGCATGTTCTCGTGAATATTGCAGTCTGGCGGTTCTATATGCTCTGGTGAGAAGAGGGCCAGTAGCGGGAATCCTGGAAGCCAAGTTTGCTTCATTTAACCTTCTTCTGACTGTCCTACTTGAAATATGGACATTACGGACATCAGCGATCAAGTGACATAATTGATTGCTAGTGACGAACCTGTTCCTTAACACAATCAGTTGAATAAATCTCTCATCTGTCCGAGTTGTATTTCTAGGGCGGCCCGTAAATTGCCGTCGGGAATAGCTACCAGTCTCCCTATGGCATGCTAAAATTCTTGAGACAGTGGATTGGCTCATTCCTAGACTCTGAGCAATTGTTGCTTGATTTAGCCCTTCCTCATGTAATGTCACCACACGTACTACAATTTCTTTGGAATAATTACCATGAAGCGGCATGATAAGAACAAAAAGCAATAAGAAAAAAGAACTGATAAGAAAAAACTAAACAAAAGTATATAAGAGAGAGAAATTACCACTAGCAGTGAAAGTGAAGAACTGGGATTATTATTGTATTTTCAAGAGTTCAGAGAATTAATTATTTAAAAACTTAAACAAATGGCTTAGTCTCTGATTTCTCCTTGGATCAGGGTTCATTTAACACGAATGCATAAAAAAATATATACAACATTCTGAAATTACAACATTTTGAAATTTTATGCAACACTTTTGTCCAACAGTTTATTTCGGACTTCTTATTCAAGCTAATAAAAGACCTTTCAGTTACCTACCTCCGTATAGTATAGTATTGTCATTCTACCATTATTATTTGTGCAATTTTTTTAGTCAGCAGAGTTTTAGTTTTTATAATTAACAGATTATTTAATTTTAAAATAGTAAAAAAATATTTTATTTAATAAAATGCAATATTAACGTTTGAAGGAAGCATCTCAGTTTGGTAGGTTATCTTAATTTAATTAATGTATAATACGTACTTAGTAATTCCATTTTCAGATATTTCTTGTTTGATTTATTGTTATGATTTTTCTGTACTGATGAAGATTATGAAATATAATCAAACTAAAATTTATTTTACTGACAAATACCCGAAAAATCTATAAATCTATATATAAAAAGACTTTACCATCAGCAATAATAGCGCTCATGTTGAAATTCTTATAGAGAAACCCTTTGCGGCTGTATCTATTTCCTTCGAATATTAAGAAGTCACCATCAGAAGTAACTTCTCCACCTATCTCTCTGATTGCCTGGGAATCAAATGGTTTTGCGGGAGGTCTCCTCTTTTTCTTTCTCTTTAATGAATCATTATTCTCCTAACAGATAAAGTTTTATTTCATATAAATTACCTTGCAGAAATCTTTTTTGCAATATCAATTATTAAACTTGTAATTATTTTACAATAGTAACATAGAACTGTTTATATCTCTGCTAAATTCAACTTTTTTTTTTTTTAAGTGTACAATGGGGATCTTTGAGGTTAGGAACTAACCTCTTAAGGGGTCCTAGTGTTCAGAATTGCACTCTTTTAAGGTTTCTTTTTGATATTTTACTTTGAGTCAAAAGATAAAAATGAAAAAGTTAATAAAATTACCTGGTTTGTTCTAAGTGCACCTCTAAGTCGAGTATAATCAATCCTAGGTAATAACTTTAAATGAACTTGATTTTGGGCCAAATCCACATAATCTACTTGAGCTATATCATCCTTATAGATACCTTAAAATATAAAGATTCGCGGCATTATAGAGGAAATAAGTAAAGTTATTAAGTTCAATGAGTAAAAAAGAATAATAAAAAAAAATTATGACTACTAACCTCTTTTTAGTCTTACCCACTGTTTGGGTCTCAGACCTGTCTGAACTTTAACCACTCGCAGTACATCAGTCATTTCTTTAATAGGTACCATCTACAACGTACACTTTTTTTAATACACATAAACTACCATGCAGAAATCATTTTTGCAATATCATTTATTAAACTTGTAATTATTTTACAATAGGGAACTTGGCAATTCCAGCACGAATTAATGCGGAAATGGAACAGTTCACGGTTTTTTACAATTAAATCAAATAAAGACAAGCAGAGAGTATGTAAATTAACTTACAAAAATTAGTAATTAAATCCATAATTTAACCCTTTAATGTATATGTTTTAATGTGAAAAGAAACCCTCATACCACACTTGATCGTCTTGTAGCGAATTGTCTTTATGACGTATATCTACGTCACGGGCATAAGGATAACACCACTTGTTTGCAACAGTAGCGTTTCACTTAGCAATAGAACTAATAGTGTTATTTTTACAAAAATAATTGCTTAAAAAAATTTTTTTTTAATTTTGAAAGGTGTTCCTAATTAATAACCAGTCCAACAGAAGAATCTAAGTTTCACCTTATAACAGAAACTGACATATTTTGGCTTTTCGTTTCTATTAAGCAACGCACATGCGAGACAATCGGAAGCAGGTTGAGTGATTGTGCTGCAGATGGCCTACTTAACGGCACTTTATTTCCCGCGCTTTGCTCTTAAAGCATGAACTCATGATGCAATGAATTTTTGGCCAACCGAAAATGTATATTTTATTTGCTTCACCATAACAAGTGAGCAATTCAATTACTTATCTTTCTGAAAAACTACAAAAGAAAAACAATGTTAGAAGTACCTGCTGTTTCCAATATCCAACTCTAAGATTACCAACATTTTCTATGGCTTGTTTTACATGGGCATGTTTATAAGCCTCTATATAAATATAACCTCTGACACCCTCTGGTGCAATAACAGATTTGATTTGCAAAGGATTATCTGAAAATTGGTAGGTAATGAATTTCCTCATTAAAAGAAGAGTAGTTGCCTTTTCTTCTCCATGGCGACATCTAACCATCCACAAATTGGGATCTCTAGAAAAAAATAAAGAACAAATTGATAAATTATTGCAAACATAATGATAGCGTCTACATGTCATTTATTTCCAGAAAATTGTAAAAATAAAATTCTTATATATTCTGAATTATAAAAGTTAACTATTGAAGGAATTGGAAACTGAAGTTAAGAACAGTAACAAGGATTAAAAATTTGAAAAAGTAATTTAGAATTAGATGTTTAGATCATTTGTCATACTTACTTTACACTAGGCAGCAGAGTGTGCTGAGTAATTTCATCAGACATATCCTCTCCGCCATCGCCAAATCGTCTTGCCGCTGCAGATTCATCTGCATATTTCTTCCTTAAGTACTCTTCAATTTCATCTTCTTTTTGTGAACTTAAAAAAAAGAAAGGAATTTTAGAGATAATGCCTTAAATGTTTCTAAGTTATTATTATGACTATTTATGTAATAATTACTATATAATAATACGTACTCCCAAAGAGTAGTTCCTCTACGTCGGCCCTCTATTTCTCTAGCAGTTGGTCCAAGTTCTTCCATTTCATTGGCAACAATTCCTATTTCCTGAGCACCATCTTCCCATTCGTCATCTTCTTCCACTTCATCATCTACCTCGGCTTCGTCAATAATGAACCCTCCGAATCTGTCATTCTTCTTCTTTTTCTTTTTGCCCTTCGGGCCCTCATCATCTTCATCTTCTTCTTCATCGTATTCCTGAAGGAATAATTAATATTTACAAAAAATAATTGTTTTAAATACTGATAGTTGGTTGGATATGTAACTTCGCTATCTGGCCAGTTTATTTTTAACTGCCACAATATTCGCCCATTTCGTTATCCCTATTTATTACCATTGTTTTAACGGTAACACCATTTTCTCAATGCGAAGATTTTAAACCAGTATGCAACTAAGAAGGTTGATTTGGCTGGTTAATAAACTTGACGATTAGAAAAATAAAGGTCTACTCACATCTTCATCATCGACTTCTGAGTTTAAATCCTCTCCTTCAGGTTCTTCTTCTTCACTGCCTGATTTTTCAGGCCTAAAAAATTCAAATAAAATTAATTGTGAAAAGTTGTATCAAAGCACTTCATTCATGTATGAAGTTCATGCGATAAAGAAACTTGATTCTTGCAAGCTGCTTGAAACATTCTTTAACATTCAACACGTAAAATACTCTTTACCTGTTATCTTCTTCTGCTTCTGAACCACTGCCTCCACTTCGGCTACCGCTGGCACTTCTACTTCTACTCCTACTCCTAGATCTGCTAATGCTCCTTTCTCTCGTTTCCTAAGTACAAAAAAGAGTGATCAATTTCTGGATGATGTTCTAAAATAGTGCGAAGAAAGTAACCAAATCTGTAATAATTACAGAGTACTAATTAATAAAGTTAAAATATCAAGCTTTCTGACCACTAAATTTGACTCTTTCACGACAAATTTTACAAAAATTGAATCTGACAGGCAAAGCTTGAGATTTTTTATTAAACACTCACATGGTTTACACATATTATAATACAAATAAAGGAAATATAAGATATTAAATACCATACATTCGCAAATATTTTCGTGGTCATATAAGTTATTCTAAAGCAATTATTGGAAATTTTATAACCCACTATAACAATATATTTATAAGCATATTATAAACTACTGTACGAAGTGCATATAGTTGTACTGTGTACTGTTCTGATGAAGTGCATATTTCATTCGGTTAATAAATGTTATACTACTATTACTTCTACAAGTAATAAAATTATATATTAATAACTATGATCCACAAAGTTCTATAGATTTCAACAAAGAAAAAAGACAAGTACTGGAATGCACTTCTTCCTCAATTTATTAAGGCTTTGACATTCCAATTCTCTGTCGAATAACAGGAAACTGCAATTCCTAAATTGCTCTTTCTACCAATTTCCAATTAACAAGAGTTAGTTTAGAGGTAAGCTAAACATCAGAATTTTCTGTTAACTGATTTTCTTCAATCTTCCAAACCGAATGTTAAAACTTCCATATAACATTTCATATTCCTCCCATTGGTAATTAGACGAGAAAACATCTATTATCAACCAGTTTTTCCTTATAACTTTTGACCAGAGGGTAATACTATCATTTTCATTAAAAAAGTTTCTACATTAATAATTATTTTCTAACCTCTGGATCGCTTTCACTTCCTCGGGCAGGGCTCGCCGGCTGGCTCCCCTGCTCACTATCGGCAGGTTCGCTGCCTTGTTCTTGGTAGCTTCCAGCATCACTGCCTTGATCACTATCGTAGTCTGACATATTGAAATGATTCTAAAAAGGTTTCCCAGCTATATAATTATGTTTTGCGTTTAAAATTATAAAAAATATTAGTTGCTACAATTTATGAATTTATTGCATAAACAAATAGTTTATGAATTTATTGCTTGAAAAAAAAACAATAAATGACAAATATGCAATAGTCTACACTTACCAATATGTTGCAAATACACCTCAATCAGTGAAAACCACAACTGTTTTTTAATAGATTTTCACTTAAGAAAGTTTCACACGTTTTGATCTAGTACTAAGCAAATTCTCACATAAGCGAAAAATCAATCTAACTTACATATTAACATTGGGGAGGTAACAGGCAACAACAAATGTCTGTACCAACTATAACCTAAAAGATGCAGACAACAGATAACGCTGCTATCTAAACTTATTTATTACCAATAGCATTTTTCATAGAAGTAATTCTCATCTAAAATTTACCATTTCACATTAATAAAATAGGATTATATTGTCAAAAAAAAAATTGATGGAAATTTAAAAATTATGGTTATTGACTTCTAATAAGTTTTCATTAAACCTCAATTGATTTGAGAAATACATTTCCTGTAAATGTCGATTTGCTGTTTTCAATTTTTTATTAATAGAAATACCTAAAAAAAATTCATACACCTACTAAATTGACCTACTGAAAGAGAAATATTTTTGAATTTAGATGTTACGAGTTGAGAATTATACTTAACGTGAATGCTTTTATTAATACATTACATTCATATTGATGAATGAATTAATATGGTTGGAATGTTTGTCTTTAATATAAAAAAAATCTGGTTGAATTTGTCATATTATAATTATTACAATTTAAATTGACAAATTTTCTTCAAAGTTGGGCTTTTTCCTAAATGATTGTAGATTGTTGTAGGGGATTTATGCACTGCGAACTGAAAGATCTATCGTGCCCGCCGGAGCCTTCTCAGTGCAATGCTGGCCTCCGAGCATTGTTCTCTAGCTACAGACAACACCCCATCACTGGACAGTGAGTTGTAGAGGCTCCTAGGAAGAGAAACTCTAAGGGCAGCATGCTGGGTTCAAACCGGGACTTCCGCCTTGCTAGTCCAGTGCTTTACCACTGAACTAATCCCTTCCTTCTCCCTTGATTTACGCTAATTAACTAGGAACGGAGACCCTAGTTTGTGTATTGTGTTTGTCCATGTCTGTATTGTGTACTATTCTGACGAAGTGCATACAGTACTGAGCGGTGTAACAACCCGTGGGGTCGCTACATCCCAAGAAACTGCATGCAACAGACCCTTGCGGGTTTCCTAAATGATAGTTGGCCTAATATTACATTTAAAATAAAGGTGATGACGAATCATACATGCTACTTCAGTTTTTTAGCTCTAGGAGCTATCTGAAATCTGAATGTGCTTATATTGTAACCACCATAGGGCGCTTCTATAATTCCCGTACTGACGATTAATTTAGAGAAGCCAAACATTGGCACTTTTCGTCAACCAGTTTTCTTCAAATTGGAAATTCAGCAATGCATTTAATATATACATATCTCCAAAAAGTTGGAAAACGTTTTAGATTGGAATGAATGAGGAAATTTTAACTTTATAGTTCCCTAGAGCCCCTTAAAACTAATTTTTTCCAGACAAAATTCTTAAAAAAAAAATTAAGTAGGCAACGAAGTACCACAGCCGTAAATGTTAAAGGCGTAAAATACGACGCAATAGAACTTTACATGAAGATCAAACAATAATAACGCGGAGACGGCTGTTGTTCTCCGCTGCCTGCTTCATTTTTTATTAAATTTCTGCCCTACTGAAACCATGTTTATTCGACGTTTTTATAAATTTTCAAATTTAATGGCAGCTAGTCATTAGAACAATGCGCCCTAATCCTACACACCTTTATAGTTTCAGTCCCCCTCCCCACCTGTTCCCTCCAGGCTCGGTAACTCTTTCTCAGCTAATATACATATACCCCCATATGTATATCCATATGTACAGACATATACATATGGGGGTATGTGTATATGTCTGTACATCGAAGTGCAGACATATTCTGCATCAAAACAGAGTTTTACTATGTGCAAAGAGCTAAGCGAAGTTGAAAGAAAATCGAAAAAGAGCCATTTTCTTGATACAAAACGTTCGATGCTAACCGATTTTGATCGAAATCTTTTCTGATCGACTTCAGCAGGAATTTTTTTTTAATTCATAAATGCATAAGAACATAAACCAACTATAACAATTGCTAAAACATTTCTTTCAGGTTTCAAAACATTATATTAGGTTCTTCAATTCTCAATTAAATGTCGAAAATTTTACATGATCACAATATTTCCTCTACAACGTAAGAGAATGTAAACATTTTTAATCTTTATTGATTTGTTCAAAAATTATTTCTATGATAGCCTGCTTCATTTTGTGGATCATCGCTAGTTTCATTCAATTGTCTATAGCCTATCTATAGTTTTGTTTGAACATGCAAGAGCGTTGATTAGGAAAGTAGCAACAGTGCAAAGTGAGGGTACACATTGTTTTCAAGCATTGACATACATCCACCCAGTTTGTTCATTAACTTGTGGGATTAAGTTTGGAGTAGCCTGGGGCGGATGGATGTGTGTAGTGGTTATGAGCATAGTGATTCGAGTCCCGCATATAGCTAAATTATATTAGTTAAAAAATGTAAATGGTAAAGTAAATTTAGGTCCCGTATACGACAAATTTGGAAGTTGGACGTTAAGCCGCCTGAAAAAAATATACTTTTCTTTAAGGTTGGATAAGCAATGAGAAGTTTAGCAAAGATTGTGACCTGTTCTATCGGAATGAGATGGTGTCCAATATTAAACTTCAATTCTCAATAAATAGAAGTACTGTTTTACATTCCGAATCTGATTTTTTTTTTTAAATTTGCAATGTGCATGGGCATATACAACTCAAAAGCGATAACTCTTATACGGAGTTCTGAATCGAAGAATTGAAAATTCAAACTGAAATTCCACTTCCACAACTATGGTATCTAAACGAAATATCATTCGCTAAACACATTTTTATCGTACTCATTGTTTGTAACTCAAAACATATGAAAACATTTCGAAAGTTTGATATGATTACGATACTTCCTTTTTCGGTAGACTGTTTGCAATCAGTTGTAAGGAAATAAAATTAATCCATGTCCAACACAAACAAAAACTATGTTAAGTGGAAAAATTTATATAATATATATACATTTTGAAAGGTCTGGAAGGATATTTATAATGTATATAAATTTTGAAGCTGACCATAGAGTTGAAGAACTGTCGCCACCATTCTGCGTCAAATCATAGGTTGAAGACAATTTATTAGTTGTCGTTAGAAAAATTTGTTTTCACTTAATATTTTTACCTCCTCTCCATATAGATTAAGTGTAGCACTGAGATCATGTCAAATTTTCAAAACTAAGTTTTTATCAGAATACATAAACTATGGCACAACACTTGTGAAGGGGCAAGGCTTGCCAGTCGGAGATTTGTATGGTGGGAGGGGCGGGGGAAAGCACGCCGCGGTTCCCTCGCCGTTTAGTTTCCGGCCTTCGCTACCTAGCTGCCTTTCAACTGTAGCTTTCCATGGTTGGTCAACATCTTAATTTTTCCTACTTCTGGTAGTATTGCGATCATGTCAAATTTTTGAAATTGAGTTTTCCCCTGAAGTACATGTTTCGAGATCCCCCGTAAACTCAAAACATGTATTCTTCTGGAAAACCGTCGTTGGACGGCTCCAACGATTTTAATTTTAAATTCGTATACAATTTAAACACATAAATACCTATCACGTTTATTTGAAACATTTTCCTAGGAAAATTGATTTTTTGAGGGGGTTTTAGGGGTACTGTTAGAAATAAAATGATCTCTATGGACATATAGACTAGAACTGTATGGGATGGCAATGCGTTTCAACCTGAACCAAATCCAAATCCTACAATCTAAAATCTTCCTACATATCACAGATTGTCCCTATTATAATATATCAAATCTCATCTTAAACACTGATCTCATCACTCCCTTCGTCTCCACCCTTGCCACTCTATCTGCAACGGATTGCATTCCAGAATTCAATCTCACTCTGAACCCTCCAGCCTAGGCACCTTCCTCTCAAAGCCTGCCAGGAAACAACACGCTTAGTGACCTCATAATAATGTAATAGTAATCTCATTGGATGAGTACCATTCAAGATCATCACGTCACATTTTTATTACAAGAAAACATTTACTTATTCTACTTTGAAAATAAATTAAAAAAAAAAAAAATAGGTAAAAAGAAAAAATAATTCGTAACAATTTTTATTTTTGTAACACTAAGTATATTAAACATTAATATGATAACAAATAAAATGGCATTATATTTCGCAGGGAATTTAATAACTTCAACAGGGTTGAACGCTAAAAAAGCAGAAAAAAATATATATATACTTATATAAAATCAAGCTTTTAAATTTAAAAATTTTTGTCTACAGATATACTAAGCCGATTAAAGTCGTTATTCGCGACACACTTACACAATTTGTACTTACAAAAGTAAAAAAATTAGTTTTGTTTTTCAATTTTCTCAGCCTACAATACAAAAATGTAAACTAAATATTTATTCTAATTTATATTTATCATTTTCAGATACTCATCATTGCACTTTAGATTGGAGCTTTTTTATACATAACAAAAAAATATTTGAAAGGCCAAAATTTCAGAAAAAAAATTATTACATTAATATGGGAGGCAAATTGTGTAAAATATCTCGGCAGTGTTAATATCGCTAGGAGTAATAATAATAAATGATAAGTATTTCATTAAAATTAGGCAATAATATCTGTCAGAAGTAAAGCAAAATGAAGTAAAAATAAACTGTAATGATAAAAAAAAGTATTTAATCACAAATATCATAAATGTAGAATGTTAATCACATACTGAACAGATTTTTTTTTAAGGCAGCTAAGTACAGGATGGATAGAAGGGAAACACATCTAGGCATATTTTATTATTTTCCTTGAGAAGAAAAAGGCAGTGAAAAACATGTCTCCAATGAAAAGAGACATAAATCTGTTGCCAAGTGCCTGACAAATAAAATCAAGTGGCATTATTAATCAAGTCTCTCTGTAAAAAATTATTTATTTAGTAGAGCTCTAACAAATATTACTACACTTATAATATATTTATTCAAATTTGTGAAGATCTTCTTTTTTGTATTTATATAAAATATTTAAATTACTAAGCGTTTCCTACAAAAGGGAAGGGGAAATGCTAGTTAAATGCCAACATTCATATTAATTTTCGGTATAAAAATATTTTAACAAATTTTACTAAAGGTTTTTTATTTTTAATTTTGTATGTAAAAAATTTGCAGTGTTTTAAAAAGTTACAATCTTCCTAATTGACAATAAAATAGGTGTCGGCTCGTTCGCTTATTTCATCTATATTATTTCGTGAACCGCAGAGGCAATTTCCCTTCAAAAACTGATAATTTTAGGAATTAAATTGGAGTTATTTCTTGGTCCGACTAACGTATTCCTAGCATTCTTTCTGAGCTCTACTAAATATTTCTTGATTTTTTTTTCTTTGTTTTTGTACATTAAATATATTTGTTTATATTAGAATGAATTCATCCAATGACTTCTATAACACATGATATATATATATATAATATTTATGTATTATAAGAAAGATTTTATCTTTATTTATTTTTTGGGCACTTAGGAGAGATCATCCCTCCTAAGATTACAACATAGATATACATGTATACGTTCCATGAATTTATTCTTTAAATTTAATACATAATCACACAGCCACTATAAACCACATGCACATCATACTAATTAATTTGTATTGAATATGATTATTCCAATAAAAGATTCACTTGCATATAACATCAAGTTATTACTTCATAATTAAAGTATTTTATGAAATGAATATCTCTACACTTTCAATAAAAAAAAAATTAAAAAATACGAACATGAAAAGCAACGTTTCTAAATTTAATGTTGAAATATAATAAAAAAAACTCTTTAGTATGACTGTTTAAAAAAATTAAAAAAAAAAATGACCCAGATATTGCCACGTCTTAGAATAAAAATTCGCCCAAATCTTTCCAAAAAAACAAAAAATGATGTTTGAGATGTTGCTAATATTAGTCTTCACTAATTGCTTGCCTTCGCAAGCAGTATACACAAATTTGGAATTAAAGAAGAAAAGTTAGATAACTTCTATTTGTTTATTGTTAACGATAATAATAGTAAATTAGTAAGCAGACATTTAATAGTTTTCAAATTAAGACGTTTCAGCTGTGTTTTCAAGGAAGCACGCCTAGATACAATTCGTAGCCCAGTTGTTAAATATAAAAATAATGTTTTCACATAAACGTTGGCCTTCTAGCCCACCCAATATGTCGACGGTTTCAACCAGTCACGAATTTATATTTGTGTTTATGGATCTATTCGATATCGGTCATTTTTTTCTTCTTTTCATCGTTCTGGGGCAGAGTGCGACGGAACAGAATCCTCGGACCCATCCTTTAAACAGTGCAGACATTCCTACTTGGGTTTATATCCTTCCTCCAATTGTTCAGATCATATTACAATACTCATCCCCATATCATTGGAGTAACTTCACATAAAAAAGGTTTGCAGCCTGGGATGTATACAGGTTGTTTTACAACGGGCCTCTTCAGGGAGTAATTAATGGCCTTGCTGCGTCATGCGGAGCTCTGGTACAGTGGACCTCAAGATACCCTAGCTAATCGTGGGCTCTAATGAAGAAAACAAAAAGAAGAAAGTTAGACGGGAAAACCCATATAACAACCGCTACCCGGAGCAAGCTACTAATAGCACTGTTTACAGAAGTAAATGCCCCAGCAAGCAAGCTTATGGCTAGGATTCGATACACCTAGTGCTGAGGATCTACTAGCCGATCCTAATACCGGTAAGAAGAGCTCGACCGGAATCTACCAGAGGAATCCATTCTAACGAAGGCAAGAAGACTCTCTTCAGAAGAATGGGAATGAAAGGTTCCTTCCCCTACTTGTGGTATAGATAAGAAGGGAGAGGCACCAAAGGAGAAGAGCCCCCTATCGAGAAGGAGAACTCTTCCACTGCCGCCCCTGGGCATATTTTCGAGGCTGGTTGAGAAGCGCGAGAGGAAGCCGAGTAACAAAAAGTGCAACAATCATGGGTATAAGCCCACTGCAACGCGCCCACCCTAAATGGGAAAGCCACATCATGGCTCCTAAAATATTGTGCCCCTCGTTACGGCGGGACCTGCCGAGCCCACTCTGATACTTGAGCCTAACTCCCTTCGGCCTGGCAAATAGCTGCCCCGTTAGAAGACTCAAAAGTGGTAGGGATGCTCCTTGGTGGAGCCAAAATTTGTCAAAATTAAAGTCTGAAGTGCGCAGGCTCTTTAATAGGGTCAAGCGCATGGGGACTGTCAAAGATCAAGGTTTATTCAGAGGCTTACTACCTACAACGAAGATATACATCGGAAGGCGAAAAGAGGTATTTACAAAAAATTCTGTGAGGACACCAGCTGCGGCCAGGCTGTATAAAGCAATGGCCAAACATGGGGTGGGAGCGACAATGTCGCTCAAGAACCGATGGCAACTTTACGCTAGGTTCACATGAGGCTGTCCGTAATGTCCTGATCAAAAGGGGAATGGACAGCACAGTAGAGCCAGGTGGATGAGAGATGCTGTCCACAAGAACAGTAGAAACAATGGTGGGCGAGGAACCATCACCTTTAGTACCTTTAGCAAGGAGGGGTTTGTCACCCTTAATGTCTTGTGGTGGAAGAGCTTCTCAGAAATTGGCAGACCTCGACATCTCCTGTCACGGATAAGGTGATAGCTGATGATATCGTTATTTTTGTTAGAAGGAAATTCGAAGAAACCCTTTGTGACATATAAAGGGGATTAAAAATTACTCCTAAATGATGTGCATCAGTGTGGTTGAAGATTAATCCAACGAAAACCACTATCAGACCCTTTACTAGAAGAAAACACTTCCATATCTTAAAAAGATCCGACTAGCCGGAGCAAACCTAGAAGGGAAGGAGGAGGTTAAATACCTAGGAGAGACCTTTGATAGCGAACTCCTATGGAATTAACACATTGAGGTAGTTGTCAATAATCAAACACTCAGAACCCATAGGAAAGTTTACTAACATCTTTCAGGCGGAAATATACGCAATTGAAAAATGTGTTCAATTTAACCTCGATAGAAGATATCGGAATCAAAAGACTGTTATCATTTCCGATTGCCAGGCAACCATTAGAGCGCTGAGATCTTATGTTATCAGCTCTAAGTTGGTTTGGGAATGCTTAAGCAGACTCAATGACCTTGGCAGGAGGAATAAAGTAACTAATTTTTGGATGCCAGGGCATGTGGGCGTTGAAATAAATGAGATGACCGACGCTCTGGCAAAGAAAGGCGCTGCATCACCACTCTTGGGGCCTGAACCTTTTTTTGGGGTTAGCGACCAGTTTCTCTTAAGGGAACTTAAGAAAGAGGAGAAGATGAGGAGGCTGCAACTCTGGAACCTCCTCCCGGGACGAGGTAGGCAGAGATCTGCTTGGGAGATTACAACCAAAATAGATCGGAGGCACACAATTTTAAGGGTTTCTTCATTGGGCACTGTTGTAGACTTACAGAACCTGACAAGCTGGGCTTGGAGATTGACAGCACATGCAGATTCTGCGGGGGACGGTGAAAACTCCGATACATCTCCTCACGGACTGCGAGGCTGTCACTCAGAGAAGATTTAGGAGCCTGGATAGTTACCAGGAAGGTGAGAATATATCCTCTCTAGAGCTCAGAATACTGAGATTCCTAAGGAAAAAATCTAGGAATCTCTTATTAATTTCTTAAGAAATATAGATAAATAAAATAATTAAGTGAATTCAATTTATTTGAAACAAAAAATAATAATAATAATAATAGCAAAGTAACTAAAGAAAACAAAACATACTAGTCTTTAAAATATAATTATAATTAGAAGTACTTGTTGAAATACAGTACCTTATTTCCTTTTTTCTGAGTTTTCTTTACTACAAAATTTAAACTATGCGCAACTCCATATTATTACCTTATCTTTACATTTCCTCTTTCTATAAGGAAACGAGAGAAAATTTCTATGATTTTATCCGTCGTAGTATGCTTCACTAAAATGCTTCAAAAACGCCTATTTTGTAATAACTGAAATGTAATAAGTAAGCAATATGCACACTTCTTTAAATACAAATTTGTATAGAAAAAAAAGAAGTAAAATCTTCTGTTCAAAGAAGTAAGATCATGTACTTTTACTTTATTGTGTGAACTTAAATAGATCGAAACATTTGAAACAAAAACTAATATTAGCGATTAAATGAAACAACACATAATTCTGACTAGATAAATAAAATAATTTTTTTTTTTTAATTACTAAATCATATTTTTTTAAAGATCTGCAGTAATAAACGTTTCCAAATCAACATCAATGAATAATACACTTAAATGACACTATGCAACATGTAATTAGTTATTGCGAGAAAAATAAAATTTTAGCTGTTTTACAATTTACAATTACCCATTAAAAATTGCTTTTAACTTCTTCTTATTTATTATATATTCAGTACATTAGTATCATCATATTTTTTTATTTAATTTCCTGAAGAAAAGAATAAAGAAATCCTCAGCATACTTAACCAGAATTAAAAGCCTTACACATCAAAGAAATAAAGATTCATTAGTAGCTTTTCTTTATTAATACCTAGAAAAATTACTAATAATTTCATTTCGTGCTATGCAGTGTCTATCACCAATGCTGAGTTTACATTTGACATAGTACCTTTCTTTAGTAATACAGATTGTTTGCATTGTTGATTTTATCCTTAACATTGTAGATTATTAATGTTAGTCAAGAGTCCGTTGAATATATAAAATTGGCAAAATGTCTGATTTCCAAAATTAAAAAATTAATATTTAAGTTTTTTGACTCCATGCTTCCTAGAAAGCATTCTGATAAACCGCAGCGTAAAGCACTAGAAATTAAGCTTGGATAATGTTTAAAACATCTACAAAGTCAAAATCCAACTTCAGCACAACATACAAGCACAGAATGGCGTAGGATTTTTCAGCATTACAAAATTAAATGCCAATATAAAAATAATTAAATCAATTTTTTTCAAATATCATTTTTAAACAACTTAAATTATTTAACAAAATTTTATTTATTTTTTCAATTCATTTTTGCCAGAGTTTACTATATAGAATGCTCTGAGCAAGTGGTTAGCCGTTGTTTTAACGAGAGATTTTACATAGAACCTTTTCGGTCGCGGTGATTATATGCCGTTGCGGACCCCTCTTCTTTTATATAGAATTCCTGTATAGTTATTCTTTGGTAGTGCCTTTAATTAGGGATTTAGGTAAGTTTGTAAAAGAAGTGTCAAAGGTAAACTCTGCGTAAGTAATAACTATCTATGTGCCTTATAAGAAAATCTTAATTCTCAAAACGTGGGCTCATCAAAATATACTTATTACTCTCAAGTTTAAAAAAATAGCCGGGAAGTGTTAATGATCTTCAGGAAAATGCTGCAGGTTGACTTTCATTATATCTACTCCAGTGACTGCTTTCACCATTTCTGGTACCTTTGTCACTATATCAAGTACTTCTGATGTAATCTTAGATGCACCAACTTCACCTGTACCACTTGATACCATAGTTATCTTCTTCGTTTGTGAAAGTGGTGCTGCAACCTCTGCGGCCATCTGTATACCAATGTATAGTTTAACTAATAAAATCTGATTAATATATTGTTTAAGTAACAGGAGAAATATAATGTAGAAGCTAGGTGATGGAACATTAAATAGATATTAAAAATATAAAATAATTATGTTACTGACATGGAAACACGTACATAAATAATTTCAGTTCATTATTGACGAGCCACATCATAAAACAGTTGCAAACTTTGTTGTATAAATAAACCTGTTTGTTAGACTTGGTTTTCTATCTAATATTAGATTAGCTACAGCAGGATAGAACAATTGGTGTCAGAAGTGGCAAGTGACAAGGAGAATGTTGGAAGTGAGCAGCTGAAATGGGTAGTTAGTTATTAAGAAGTTCGAAGAAACCTGCTGGTGTCGTTATCTACAAAATCGCAGAAATCTAAAAATAAAATGTTGAGAAAATTCACAATTCCGGTCAATCGATCTTCTTCAAACACTGAATATTAGCCACATATTTAATTCCCATTAACATTACGCAATTGTAAGACCAAACAAAAATTCTAAAATAGCACTTTAAAGGAAATCCTTACCCACCTCTCACCCAGACCCACTTAAATGAATTTTCCAGTTACTTGGGGAGTAGCGACCCCACGGGTTACCACAGCTCAGTACTCCATACACTTCATCAGAATAGTATACAATACACTTAAACTACATACACTCTACACTTTACAAAACATTGTACACAATCTAGGGTCTCAGTCCCTAGTTAATTGGCGATAGCCAAGGGAGAAGGAAGGGATTAGCTCAGTGGTAGCGCGCTGGACTAGACATGCGAAAGTCCCGGGTTCGAATCCCAGCATGCTGCCCTTAGAGTTTTTCTTCCTAGGAGCGTCTACAACTCCACTGTCCGGTGATGGGCAGTGTTGTCTGTTGCTAGAGAATGCTGCTTGGAGGCCGACTGTGCAATGGAGAATACTCCGGGGAGCACAATAGATCTTTCAGGTCACAGTGCAATAATCCTCTACAACAATCTAAATCTAAATCTAAAGGTAGATCAACATGTGTGCAATAGATTTGTGAAGTTTAAAGAAATTCGTTAGAGATAATTTTGAAAAAAAAAAAAACAAGACCGAAAAATCCACTGAATAAAATTATATCTCAATTAATGCTTCTGAGAATTAGGGCGCTACGTCAGCTAGGCGGTTAGCCACCCAGCAAAGATGCATTGATTGGTAGTGGGTTATCGATTCTCGATGTTGACGTTGGATTTTACATGTTTTAATATGAAAAATTGTATAGCAAAAAGTGTTTGCTATCCGTCTTCGTCCACGACATATGATTGTAACAACACTAAAAAATCGGTATTACCTTACTTAATTACTGAGAATTAGTTCACATATTAACCTTGGGAAGGGTGTCCAGAAGCATATCTACAATAGCAGCTTGTCTGTATTCCCTGAATGCCTCGGCTTTTTTACTCATTTGCTCAGCTTCGGCCTTCGCTTTGGCTTGAATAGCGGCAGCTTCAGCTTCACCTCTAAGTCTAATTGATTCCGCTTCTGCTTCTGCTTCCATAATAAGACGGGCACGGTTGGCCTCGGCTAATTTTTCCAATCTAATATTTCAAAATTTGATATAAATATTTGGAAAGATTATAATGGATTATGTGAATGGATCCGCAATGTTACCTTTTTCTACCAACCGTATATTTTCTTATATTATCCTGCATGCTTTTCAATGTTTATTGTTTTTGCTAGCTTTTAACTTCATTATTCCTTTTTTTTAGAATTTTATATTCTTATTTATAGAATGCACTCTTTGAATTTCCTATCGCTCCCTTATCAAAATACCATGCCAAGACAAGAACATTATAACCAAGTTTACATAAAACTTTACCAAAATAATGATTTCTAAATTATTTTTCAATACGCGCTAATTAATATACAATGTTTAATTTTTTAATTATAATTTAAAGAATTCTTTGTTGCTAAAATACACTTACACTATACACATATACTACTATAATCATATAACCTACCGCATACAATCAACCAATATGGTGTGTGACAGAAACATAAAGGTGCAGTCGATTCTCTACGCATATTGATAGCCTTATGATGGATGAGAATCCGAAACCGGTCGGAACCAACAAAATGACGCTATGATGAATAAAATCACAGATGTTTGGAAAGATTTTTCGAAGTCCTTATGTATAAATAAAGAGTAATACAAACAAAAAGTAGTTAATAAATTGTACCCTTTGAATAAGAGTGATATATTTGAAAGATATAAGAATGTTTAAATATCTGTGCAAGACTATGTTATCACACTGTTTTGACAAAATTTTCTGACGATAAGCGAACGTCCATAACCGGTCGATGACCACAAATAGAAGTATGCTATCCTGGAAAATATCTCTGATGCTTTCCAGCTCTGCGGAACCAACCATAACAAAGGATAAATAATGGAAAAATGGAAGTTGATGTCTTAATTATTATTAGGCAGAGTTCCGTAGTAAAGTGTCAATCAAACTCACTTTATCTGGAATCAATGGTTATCACATCTGCTTTTTCTTCAAATGCAACTCCATCTAACTTCAATTCTACTTTTTTCATAAATATCGTAATCAAGTGATGTGGAACAATGGTTCGATTAGGCAGGCTAGAAAGCCTCCATCAGAGGAAAGGCTAGAAAAGCGTCAGAAATCGAATGGAACAGATGGGATGTTAATGTTGTAGAATAGCAGGCAACTTAATGTAAAGTAAAAAAATACTATTCTGTTCGAGTAACCAAAGTGGACGGAATTATGATTTAGTATATTATTTTTTATTCAGAAAGGGGGTCCAGAGGAGATCTTTCTGATAAAGCTTCTTCGCTGTTAGGGGGGACTGTTTTCATGTTTATTTATATCTTTCGAAATTAGGGTTCGAGGATTGGATCTCCTATAGTAATCGTGCATAGGTTTGTTGGAAGTAATTCAAATGTTGCAAGCTTTAAATAACGGCAAGCGCGCCACACTGGTATTGAGCGATATACTAGAAAATTCTGATTCACATACTTCCGAGTGATGAATGCGGATATACATTTACATACACATTCAGTAACAAATACAGATTTAGTATCGCCGAAAAATCATAATTTTTATCAATACTAGCCATATTTTAACTTACAATAACAATATTATTGTCATATCAGTAATATCATTAATGTCTTTATGTCATTAATGTCAATATTATTGTCATATCAGTAATGCCATTATTATTATTGATAGTATAACAGCCCTTATGTTATTCAAATTTCTACTTTAAGAAACAATTTTACAAATTAAACGAATGATTCCTTACTTATACTTTTCAGCTTCAGCTGGCCTTCTGATGGTAGCAACAAGTTCTTTCTCTCTACGCTGCATTTCCTGTTCTTGTACAGCAATCTCTTGTTTTCTTTCTACAACTCTTATTTGCATTTGTTCCTCTTTTATTCTCTGCCTTGTTTTAGCTGCTTGCAATTCATATGCTAGTTCAGCTTCAGCTTTCTGCAAAATATTATTTATAAATGTTGAAAATTATTAATAACTGGCTAGATTATAAATATCTATTAGTTTGATGATCTTTTAGAAATGGTATCACTCTGTCAAATTAAATGTTAGCTTTTCTATTAATTAAAGAGAAAGATGAAATACTGCATAAGACGATATTTGGTTACACATAACTTGTTTATTTTCAAATAAAGAGAGATTGTGAGCAATGTTGTGGACAAGTGAACCAGAAGCTGTCTTTATTCATAAGTCTATTTTTTTAGAAATTTATAGTATAATGGAAACGAAAAAGATTGCACTAAAAATATACACACCCACTTTTAAGAATTATAAGACATATAGAATAAAAAATATAATTCCTCTTGAATCCTACAAAGCATATTATGCAGAGAAAAATAGGAGGAAAAGGAAGAAACTGATATATTTCAAAGTATTATTTCATTAAAAAAAAAAAAAAAAAAAAAAATTACTTTTGTCTGAACTTCAACATCATACGCGGCTTTCTTCAGTTCGAAATCTCGTTGGGCTTTTGCGATTTCTGTATCATTGAGAAACCTTAAAAGAAAGAAACTTAGTCAACAATTATAACTATATTAAATATTCGAAATCTTCCAGAAATATGGAAAAGGAAGATTTTAATTAAAACTATTAATATAGGAGTTTTTAATAAAACACCCAAACAAACAAAAAATACAGGAAAGCAATTAACTAACTTGCTAGCCATTCTCTGCTCTTCAGCCATTGCTTCTTTAATAGTTGCATCTTTTCGAGCTTCAGCCTCGCCAATTCTAGCATCTCGCTTTACTTCTGCTGTTCTTGCCATACCTAGACTTTTCAGATAGCCCTAATAAAGAGAACACAAGTAAAAACAAAGAAAATTATTGTCGTCAAAAACAATAACATTTACCAAAATGTAGAACATATAAATTTTTTAATTAACCCCAAAAAATTGAGAATAATTAAACTGAACTAATTGCGATAAAAAAAAAAAATTGGAAAGATTATATATATATTATACATATATACACTAAATGAAGATTTAAAAGCACCCGCAACTTAAACAAAAATCAATTTTAAGATACATAAATGTTTACGCGCCTTAAATAAAATAAAAAAAAAATTTAAGTTACATTAAATTAATGTATATTTCATATACTTGGAATATTCATATTCAACATATGCAACCTATAAACGCATAATGAAAAATAAAATGACATACCTTGGCTCCCTTGATGCAAAAAAAAAAAAATATATATATGGACAAAAGAAATAACTGATATAAACGTAAAAATAAAATTAAAAACTAAAATAAGTATTTAATACAAAAACTACGGCAATTGGGGAATTTACTTATTACTAATTCACATGTATTTTAAAGTTATTACAATTTTATATATTGTTAGGCTAATTGCAACAATAATCTGACTTTTAATTAAATAACATTAAGTTTGTTACAAAATAAAAATATATTGACTGAAATGATATCATGTAATTATTTAAGTATTGATCTTATTGCGTATCTAGACAATCACCTGGGAGGAAAAATAAATAAATTTAAATATCATATAGTTAATGATTTCGGATTTCATTCAGCGTTTACCACAGAAGAAATCCAGCGATCAAAGAGCTGGACTGCGACCGAAGCCTCACCTCTTCGCGATGCGGCGATGAGGCCACTTGAGGCGGGACTGCACCTCCTGCAACACAGAGACGATGATGGACAGAAGCCCTAAGCTATACCCGTGCCACCATAGTCTCGCAGGTGGACAGAGAACAAGGAATCTATATACGAGGCTGCTTGATAACGCCAGACAAGGGGGCGACAGGTGACCGAGGCGAGATGTCGTGACAGACCTACCCTTGGAACCTGCAGGAAGCACGAGGCATTTACTGACTTCAAGGGGGCACGCCTCCCACTACAAGGAGTGGTGGCGGCGAATATGGCGCTTGGAAATTTGCATCTGAAGGCAAAATTGCTGGTAGCCAACATCAAGGACGAATGCATTGTGGGTCCGGATGTGATGCAGAAGTACGAGTTTGCTCTCGACTTCCCCTGGAACCTACTGATAGTTAACGAAGAAGAGGTAGGGTTAGTAGGCCAGAGTGAGACTGCGCAAGAAGCGTATCAGAGCCAGGCCAATCAGAAGGGCCGAAAGAACACCAACACCCGCAGGGAGGCAGTAGGAGGATCAGCAGGGGGCAGAAGGAAGACCAGCAGATGGGCCGCCGGCAATTCCTGCTTTCCTGGTGGCTAGGTGTGCGACTCTTTTGTTGACCGAAGAAAAGCTAGAGGTCCGAGCCCTCACTGAGGTTATAGGGAGGTATTTTCGGCATCCGATGATTACATATTTCTTGGTATTTAATCATTCAAGAGTACTTAGATTAGGAATTATTACAAGCAAGTAACTTAGATTTAAGGGTTTTATATATACATGAAAATAATTAGCAATCAATCCATTTTCCCTCACGCAAGTATAATTAAAATTATAATCGTCGGCCTGAGCCATTCTATTTAAAAATTGGAATGAAAAGTTTGCAATGTTATTTGCTTCGCTTTATGGAAATAACAAAGGAGAGGGGAAAAGAATTACTGATATTACTAAATACTTTTTTTTTCTTTTTTTTTTAAGGGAACCATAATATAAGAGCAAAAAAAGATTAACATACCTCTTCATCCCTAATATCTTTAAGAGTGTAAGACACGACTGTGATTCCCATGTTTACAAGATCAGATGAAGCTACTTCAAAGACGTGTTTGCTAAACTTCTTTCTATCCTTATAAATTTCCTGTATATATGTAGATAAAAAAAAAAACAACAAAGTAATAGCATTTTTTCAAGCAGTATAAAGACTGTATTATAATTCAAAGTTGTGAAGCCACTACTTCGTTACGCTTTTAGGGTATTTCGTACTTCGTAGGATTAGGGTATTTTTATTTGTTTTTTCTAATCCAATATTTCAAGTAGTTTAAGAGATAGTTTAAGGCTTCTACAGACGGATCGGATTCTGTTTTTTATTCGTTACAATTTTGTTTCGAGTTGTCGGGAAACCATGAATCCATTTAGATGAGACTGGCCAGGAAGCAACCGATTTATGTGCGTTTTGGCTTTGTATTACATTCGCTATGTATATCTATTTTGGGGAGTATCAGCATCTGAGGCATTAGCGCCTTCTATTTCTGTGATTTTAATTTCTATAAAAATTTGGACTTGTAGTCAAATTTTAGCATTCACAATGGAAAATGTTTCAGAAAAAAATAATAGGTCTAAAATATGAAATTTTGTGGATTCAACTATGAAAATATACATGCGACTAAGGCGCTAAGGGGTCAAATTTGTGCGCTAAGGGGTTATTGTCAAAGCCTAAAGCTTTTTTACTATGAGATAAGGTCCCAACCTTGTCAACCCCAAAGATTGCTACTTTACTTACTATTTTGGTGGAGCCAAATGGTTTGAGGGAGTATTATTATTCACATAGGGTGAAACTTCCCTATGTTTCTAGAAAGAGATATCCTGTCGCGGAACCTCATTCAAGTCCAACCTGCGCGTCCTTGTCGCGGCTCTGGTAACATCTGCGCTCTACTTTTGCGGAAGCGCGGATGGCTAAAAGGGTTGACGAACGCAGAGGGTAGCCAAATTCAAGGACGAATGCATTGTGGGCCTAAATGTGATGCAGAAGTACGAGTTTGCTCTCGACTTCCCCTGGAACCTACTGATAGTTGACGAAGAAGAGGAAGGGTTAGTAGTCCAGCGTGAGACTGCGCAAGTAGCGTACCAGAGCCAGGCCAATCAGAAGGGCCAAAAGAACGCCAACACCCACAGGGGGGCAGTAGGAGGATCAGCAGGGAGCTATTTGGGAACTTAGCGCTCCCACACACCTCAGCTACAATTACAGACTAACGCATGCAGCGGTTTCCCGCCTGGAGGGTGAGTCGGTAGGAACCTTTTTACCCTCTGTTCGAGTTGCCATCATGTATGCGCGGCTTGAATCTTGCAGCGAATTCTTTTGCTGTGGAGCTTCAGTAGGGGATTCATGCTGCATCACTTACACCTACACGCCTTAAAATCGCATACCTACACAATTACATTCTTATACGCCAGTGGCACGTGCTGGTGCCACCCACTGACTCCGCTAAACAGGCGGCTAGAGCCTAACCCAGCTCTGATCAATCGGGGAGCGTAAAGTATGCATGGGTGAGTTACCGGGTATTGTGGACCTTGGCCTACAATCCCTGGGCGGTAGATCTCTGGGGTAGCTTGGCGCTTCTTCAAGTGCCCCAAATTGTGTGGCTACGTGGAGGGTGGAGAGCTCTGGAGATGAATTTTTAATATTATTTAATATATTTTTTTAATTTCAGATTCGTCAGCCTGGGGCTCCTTAGAGGAGGGGGCCACCGGTAGTGGGGATAATTCCTCTGTACATCCAGAGTCGGGTGACCAGGGCCTGGATGCACTAATGGGTGGGAATCTGGAAAAATATCCAGAGGCAGGAAAGGCTTGCTTCTGGAGGAGAAGGTGTCAGGAAGAGTGGTGGAGGACTTGTCCCCCTGCAGTGATCTCTGAAACGTGGTCAAAGGAAAAGGAGAGACACATAAGGCAGGTATTTTTATTTATTTATTTACTTATTATTATTATTTATTTATTTATTTTTCTTCCTGCCTGCTGTCTACCAAGTATGTCAAAAGTTCTATTTCTTCCACTAGTTGACTTATCATGGCACCAATACTAGGGGTTGTGCTGTCATGGACTTCTTGATGGGTACTGAGCTGGATGTTATAAACAGGGGTTCTGAACCCACTTTTGTAACCAGGATTAGAAGACAAGTTATTGATATTACTCTTGCTTCTAGGAATATTAATAAACTGATTAGAGATTGGAGGATAAGTTCGGAGGCTTCTATTTCTGATCAGAGGATTATTAGGTTTGGACTGGGGATTGATCCAATCACCATCGCTACTTATAGAAATCCGAGAAGGGCGGTTTGGAATTCTTATTCTAGACTTCTAGGAGACAGAATGATTATCCAGTCAAGTGCTCTACTGAATTGGAAAGAGAGGCTGGTATTCTTCATGAACACATAAGGTCTTCATTGGAAGAGGCTTGTCCTCCCAAGTTGGTTAGAGGTAGTCATCTTCGTTAGAAAAGCTAAGAAGACAAGTTAGGGGCTCTTACAGGAAGGCGGTCCAAACTGATTCTTCGGAATCATGGGATAGTTACAATAGTCTTAAAAAAGCGTATAAATACGCTTTAAGGAAAGCTAAGAGAAACTCTTGGAGATCCTTTTGTGAGGATCTAAATTCGACTCAAGCGACATCTATGCTGGTACGGATTCTTGGTAAGTATAAGGACTGTCAGTTGGTTACTTTAAGACATCCTGACGGTTCCTTTACAGGAGGAGAAATGGAGATATTCCAGCTCCTGCTTAATACCCATTTACCGGATAACATAAACAGGAAGCTGGAACCTAAAGACTAGTTACCGTAGACGACGTAGTGACGAGAGGGATGTACTGACGAAGGTATTGATAAGGATTTTTAAAGGGGGTTTAATGATTGGTTATGTGCCAACATTATGAAGGGAAGTTAGGGTGGTCTTCTCCTAAACCAGGAAGAAGTGACTACTCTGATCCTAAGGCATTTAGACCTATAAGTCTTATGTCATTCCTTCTATAAACTTTGATAGGGTTGTTGGATAGGTATAGTACTGATGGTTCTTTGAAGGATCATCCATTCCATCCATACCTACATGCTTATACAGCAGGAAAATCGACCGAGACTGCTTTGAATTGTCTAATCTCGGTAGGATAGAATCTGTTCTAGAGACAAGGAAATATGCTCTGGGGTGTTTCTTTGATGTCGAAGGGGCATTTGATGGTCCCTTCGATGGTCTTGAAGATTCCCTAGGTCGAAAAGGTATACAACCAGTTTTAATTAACAGGATAGGTATTTATTTAAGGAGTAGAGTTATACAGTCTTCTATAGGTATACACAATGTGGTTGTGGGATCAGGGTGTTGTCCTCAAAGTGGCTGTCCCTCAGCAAAGCTATGGTGGAACTGTTAACCAGGATGAATTCATCGGGCTTCTATGTACAGAGATATGCCGCTGATGGTATTATTTATGGCTGGGACGATATCTGACTACTATCTCAGACTTAATGCAAAGTGTCCTCGACATGGTAAATGATTGGACTCAGGATAAGTGTGTTTCAATTAATCCCAGTTAGACCCACGTGATTTTATTTACCAATAGAAGGAAGATCGTAGGATTGAAACCTCCTAGGTTATTAGGAACTTCTGTTCAGATTTGCAAATCGGTGGAGTTTCTTGGAGTGGTTCTAGGCAGTAAATTAAATTGGTCGGAACATGTTAAGACACAGCATCAAAAGGCAATTATTTCCTTTTGGCAATTTCGAAGAATTGTAGGTAAAAATTGGGGGATTACTCCCAAGATGATGTTTTGGATTTATGGTATGGTTATTAAACCTAGGTTGTTATATTTGGCTGTGGTGTGGTGCCGTCGCATTGAGATAAGATCCGCTAGATTGCTGCTTGAGGATATTCAACGCTTGGCTTGTCTGGCGGTGACCGGTGCGATGCGGACCACGCCAACAGCTGCAATGGAGACTTTATTGGGAGTCCACCACTCTTTGTAGAGGTGGCAATGAAAGCCAGTTATATAATTAAACAGGCAGGTTTTTGGCAGGGTAAGCATTTTCATTCTACCATTCATCGCGAGATGCTTTTGAAGGTTCCTGCTGCAGGTGTTCTTTCTGATAGAACGTTGAAGACTTTTGTTTTCGAGCATTCTTACACTGTCAGGTTACCTTCTAGGGAAGATTGATCAAGACTGGGTCCATCTAGTGTGATACCTGATAATTACCTCCGATGTACATGTACACGGACAGTTCCAGAATGGATGGTAGGTCTGGAGTTGCGGTCTATTTTGAGACCGGAGATCATTTGGCAGTGTCTCTTGGTGAATGGACCACAGTCTTCCAGACTGAGGTTTATGCTGTTCCTTGTTGTATCTTGGATGAGAGGGTACCTAACACTAACTTAAAAGGTGTTTGTATCTGCTCGGACAGCCAAGCTATGCAGAAAGCGGTGAGTTCATGGGTCTTCACTTCAGGTTGGTGTTAGAATGTTCTAAAAAACTGGAAGACCTCTCTTTTTTGAAGGATGTGCTTCTAGTCTGGGTACCAGTCATATAGGAACTTTTGGGAATGAGGAGGTGGATAGGTTTGCCAAATTAGGCGCCTCTCTTCCTTTCATTGGTCCCGAGCCTGCTGTTGGCGTGTGTTCTGGCACATGTCTGTCATGCTTCCAGTCTCAGACAGCTTCACAGCATTCATCCTTATGGATGAGCACAGTTGGTTGTCGGCAGTCCAAAATGCTGATCGGGGATCCGGACAGGACGTGAGGCGTTGCTGTGTCTTTCATGGAGCTCTCTCACGCATCTAGGAGGATCTCTTACTGGACATTGTGGTTTAAGGAGACATCTCTACATAATGGGGCTCATGCCGGATCCATTTTGTAGAGTCTGTGAGACAGAGGAGGACACTCATCCATTTTATGACAGATTGCGTGGGTTAAGAGGAAATTAGGTTCAGGACCTTTGGTCGGAACAGGATGTGTGTAAAGAGCTTAGGCTATTTCCCCTTAAGGTTACTGTCTGATTTGTTCGGACTGCGGTGAATCTTAGACCGATTACATCCGGGAGTGGATATTTGTTCTAGATCCGGAATGTTGTTGTTTTTCTTGGGGTAGCTACATGGGCCCGTGGGGCTTTGGATAGCGTAGGGTATGGTCCCTTCCCAGAGACAAATAATAATACTATTTTGGCGCGTGGTTAGTGTTTATTCCTACTGGGTTTAATTTATTTTTTATTAAAAGTTTCTTTAAAGAAAGAAATGTCTTTGGTAAACATTTAATTCTTTCTAAATACTTAGTAAATGTAACCTCCCGACAGTTTTGAACGTTTATGTTCTCGATAAGTTTCGTATACTTTCGACCTAAGTCGCTTCAGCTGCCGATGTTCAAGAAATTTTGGTCGGACTTCACCCTATGAATGTACCATATATTAAATTTCAGCAGAGATTTTGTCCATATTCTTCTATTTGCTTTCTAGTTGCTTCTATTTGTTGTTCATCACCTGTTTTTGGGCATTCTGCCATCTTCAGTAAGTTTGATAAACAGTGTGATATCATAGGCCGTACAATGCATTATTCATGCATACACTGCATATGTAGATCCATGATATCATACTGTTTCACAAATCCTGAATTGGGCGAACGTCCCAAACCTGCAAGTTGCAAACCTGCACAAAATCAAACAGGCTATCACAAAAAAAAATCATGTTTTCGAGCTCTGCGCAACCTTCCACCCTATTTTTTAAGTGCTAAAAATAATCTGTTATGAACTAGAAAGTGAATTCAATTCGTCTGATATGATATTATCCCACTGTTTAAAAGGAACTGGCGAGTGCTTGTGAAAACAACGGACGATCTAGAGCTGCCTTTGTACACATATAAATTAGTTCGTGCTATCCCAGAAATTGCTTAACTATAGTATTTCCACAGCTACAATAAATTTAAACTGTTTTATTCCATTTTTCACTAATTTTTTTATTCCACTAATTTTCCTTCACTTGTTTATATTTTTTATTCCCACATTTATTTTCACTATATTTTCAAAACTGTTTTATATTATAACGACACAATTACAAAAAGAACTGAGATAACTAAGCAGGGATTATTTCTGGGAAAGACCGACCGTAAATCAGAAGAAAACACTGTGAAGATGGGTGCTCATTGAAGGCAATCTTATAATAAGGAAAAAAGTGCAAATCTACTTTCGTTATTTGATCATTTCTATTTCCTTATTTATTTTAAACAGCTATACACGATCAACGAAGAGTTGGCTTCCTACAATTGATACACTTATGTCCAGAAATATTTGATACATCTTGGCATATGTATATCTCTTGAAGACTAAATGGAAAAAACCTCACTTAAAATGAGGAATAATTTTACATGTCCAAATTTGTAAATTTTATATCTATTATGATGATGTAGTACAAAAAATTCATTATACTAACCTCCACAGTCATGCTTCCCATAATTGCTCTCTGATGTCCTTCTAATGTAACTAATGCAATGTGTTGAATTTCAGCATCTGATTTACCTAAGAACTGTTCGCATGCCGCTAATAGCATTTCTTCATTTTGACCCTGTATCTTAACCTTCAAAGAAAGATTAATAATTATTCTCTTCAACTTTTCTTTATTACATATATCCTCAACTACAATACCTGAGCTATACCCGTAACAGAAATCGGTACACCTTGACCTGTATATACCGTTGGGCTCTCCACTTGGAGTGTCATCGTGTTTAGAGATATCCTAAGCAAATAAACTTTCAGGGCTAAATATTCCTCATTATTAGTTTTCACAAAAGAAGTAAAAGAACAAAGAAATGAATCGCTACCTATAAAATGACTCACCTTTGAACACATTGTAAAGTCGGCCAAACAAAAGCCCGGCCACCAGGTACTAAAAGAGGCTTGGCATGACAACAACCTATTAATTTATACGTATTTCTTATAATCTGAACCATTAAGTACATCATATTAAATTAAAACAAACAAAAAATGAACCAAATTTTGATGAATTACCTGAAACCACAAGTGCTTCATTGGGTCCACAAGTAACAAACCCCCAAGTCATTTCCGATTATTTAACTCATAGATATACAAGATACAGAATTATACAGAATAACTAACTTTTAATGCAAGGAATGGCGACGCTTGTGCAATTTAAGGGAGAGCAATGCACTGTTACCGATTCGATATTTCTCCCATAATAACAGCATGAAGTTTAGGAGTGAAATGAACAAATTGTTTAAATGAGCACGAAGTTTAAATCTTCCTATTTTTTAGAAGAAAAAAGTATCATAAACCTATATTTATCAGAAAACAATCACAATTTAGAGTTAGTTACATAATTATCCGCACAGGGGCGTTGTATTTCTACTCATCACTTGACGTCCTATGATGCTCAGAATCTTAACATTGACAAGACGGCCATGCTTTGTAGTGTTTAAATACTGAAGGAGAGGGGGTGGGATATTTTACGGATTATCTTGTGTTGATAGTGTTTCAGTGCGACAGTCCCATTCGCTCTAGTGTTAAACAAGCGCCCCAACGTGTGTAATCTATATTTTGAGATTTTAAAAATAAAAAATAGTTTTTAAACTTTTGTTGGTTTTCTTTGTTTAATAATAATTTTATTCTTTTTTCTTTAAAAAAAAAAAAAAAAGAAAGTTGTATTTACGAATCTTAAGTCATGAACGTTCCACTTTTAAAAGTTTCTTTGATGTTCGTTTCATTTTTTGCTATTTCTACATGTGAATTTCTTTCTGCGGATACAAGAAAAATCTCTCATCAGATTGCGACGGGTCGCGGACTTTATACGGAGTACGATAAAATTGCTCTTTTGAACTCGTCAAATTTCAGAAGTGAGGTTTATGGGAACACCACTAACAAATCATGGTTTGTTGAGTTTTATAGTAGCTGGTGTGGACATTGCCAAAGATTTTCTGGTCCTTGGAAGACTCTTGCTCAGGATATTTATGGTATGTTATAAAATTTTACACTTTTTCCTAACATTTACACATTATATCGCATGTCTAGTTTCTCTGCTTTCCAGGTTGGAAGAATCTGGTTCGTGTTGCAGCTGTGGATTGTTCAAATCCGTTCAATACGCCGCTTTGCAGAGATTATGAAGTTATGACATATCCAAATCTGAGGTACTTTCCTAGTGGATCATCTCAGGAATTTTTAGGAATAGTTGTGCTAGATAGAGAAGTGGCATCATTGAGACAATTTATTATCAGGCACCTTCGAAATGAATCCGAAAAGAGAACTGACATACCTGATGTTTTCCACGAATATCATGGCACATTAGACGAAATTTGGAATGAAAATATTGCATTTGCTATAATTGTTGCAGAAAATTCTTCCTCGTTTACAGGTAGTGAACTCGCTCTTGATTTAAACCAAGTAGAAAAGATTAAAGTTATAAGTGTTCCACCAGACAATGAAAATATCCGGTCAATATTGAATGAAGAGGGAGTATTTTTATTGACCAAAGGGAGTAAGGAACTTGAGAAGATTGGTCTAGTTAATGAAAGCCATTTGCATCTCTACGACAAAACAAGATCAGTATTGTCCAAAAAAGGAGTAAATCTACCCTTATTGGAAAACAAGCAAATCTCAGTTGTTCCAATAAGTGCAGATCTTGTGGTAGAATTAATTAAAATTGACCAGTTAGTTAAAGAGAATCTTCAAAAAAATAGAATTAGTGATATGGTGTTTCAGGTAGACATAGAAGGTGCTTTACGTCAGACACTGTTTGTAGAAATTCCTTCACACAAGGAAATTAAAGAAGAAAAATTAACTGCACTGAAATTGTATCTTAAAACACTCGCCGATTTGTTTCCCATTGGTGAGAATGGAAAAAATTTCCTTCGTTGCTTGAGAGACGAAATTCACTCCAAAACTGAAATTAAAGGTTCAGATTTCATTTCCGAAGTAAAATCATGTGAAGAGGGAAACTCTCCTGTTTATTTGTCTACAGGTGGTTGGATCGGTTGTAGGGGAAGTGAACCTCGTTTTAGAGGCTATCCATGTGCCCTATGGACTATGTTTCACACGCTTGTTGTTCAAGCCTATCTTCATCCACCTATAGAACCAAAACAACCACTTCGTACTATGAGGGGTTACATTACTCACTTTTTTGGTTGCACAGATTGTTCTCAGCATTTTCAATCAATGGCGGAAACAATGGAAGGAAATGTAACAGATACCGCCAGCAGCATTTTGTGGCTTTGGAAGGCGCATAATAGCGTAAATAAAAGATTACACAATGATCCTACCGAAGATCCCAAACATCCAAAAATGCAGTTTCCTCCACCTGATATATGTCCGGAGTGTCATGAGGGAGGTGTGTGGAATATAGAAAAAGTTTTAATTTTTCTTAAGAACATGTATACCAATATAAGCTATTTATCTCTCTCAGATTTGCCTGGTGTCACAGAAATCCCAGCAATTGCTTCTAATTTAATTAGGCATGAGGTGATAGTTGATGAGAAAGGAAGCACCAAGTTTGAAAAAAATGAAATGCATGCCACATGGGATCTTAATTTAATAGACATATTTTTAGTAAGTCTTCTTTATCTCACTTCGGTTGCTATTATTGGTCTTATTTGTATCAAATTATGTAAAAAGTATCAGCGTAAAAAGCTTAATGTTAACTCCTGGGATATGGCAGACATATTTCAAAAAGTATAAGAATTTAATTTCATGGACTATTCAAGGAAATATGTCGAACTCAATTTATTTACCTGACCAAAAAATTTTGCTCTCTTCTGTGCATACTCTTATCTACTATGTCAATGGTCTGCTTTTCATAATATATTATTGTTACCTCTCTTTTTTAAGACTGTATCTATTATATGGTACATCACGATTTTTAAAAATAGGTTTATAAGTTGTGGTCTAAAACAAAGTAACTATCGGTGTATTATTATATTTGGCCCTTTATTGAACAATTTTTAAGTGGTCTGTGATATAAATTGTAAAACCAAATTAGTTATTTCTCATTAGTTTAAGTTATTTATTACCATAAATTCTATTATCGCAATGGTTGTGAAGTTGCCAAATGGGTTTATTTTGTTGTTTTAATATCTGTTCATTATTATATGTTAATATTATTATAGATTGTATTTATTAAGTTGAATATTGTGATTTAATAAATAGGAATAGAATGCAGACAGCATTACCCTGAGCTGATATGCTGGTAACAGTAAAATTCATAAAAAAAATCAGGTTTTAAAAAATGTATATAACTGTAAAAGAATGGCTTAAGCATAAAAATTCAAATAATTTGTTGCAACAATTTACTAGTAACTGAAAGCTGATCACTTCAACTTGAAATTGCTAAATTTTTTTGTTACTCATTAGTAGTATAATCATTCCTATTTTTTTATGTATTCCCGCAGTCCATAATGTAGAGACCACAGGCATTTTCATTTCATGTATGTAGTGTTAGAAGAAATAAATATGTGATGTTTTGCGTTATTTCAATTTTTATGGTCATTTATCATGTAATTCCAGTTCACTTTTAAAATTATATAAGAATTTTAAACTTTCTTTTAAACTTAAGCATGCAGTTTCATCATTTATTTATTAAGTTGTAATAAAAAATATTTACTTTACAAAACTAGAATGACTGAATTACTATTCTATTATGAATGTTGACACTTTGAACTGAGCTTGAATTAGTAGGGATGGAGAAGAAATTTATTAATATCACGCCAAAGAAGTTTTTTCAATTAACTGGTTAAAAGATTTCTTTTCTTTTCGCATTTTAATGAAATCTGAGTATATTGACCTTGTACATGGGACTATAATTTGAAACGATTGCAATTAGGGCGGTCCTTAGTGCATCTCAGAGTGAACCCCAGCGGACTGAAATTGAATGTAGACATTTTTAAGACAATAAAATAAAATTTAAATGAGTTTATATTAGAAATCGTAGGTGCTTCATAAACATAGTGATCGCGAAACGAATCAATCAACGTTTTGATCTTAGCTATATATAATTGTAAGAGTAGCTAAAGAATATGGAATTTCATTGTTCTTACATGTCGACTGTAATGTCTGAGAGAGAGTTAGCTTTGCATGCGGGTTCGATAATCCCAAATTGTTGCCAACATCCTACCAACTACCTCTGCAGGACCTTTGTGTATTTTGTGAATGTTGGAAGTGTCACTGTAAGTGTTGTTAGGTTGGAATACCTCAAGGACGCCAAGATCCCTGAATTAGAATGCTAGTCCACTTTCCCCTAAGGGGAGAATGATAAGTAAAATAGTCAGATTCACAGAATCGCAAAAAGCAATTTTCTCGAAAATGGTGCTTTAGAATTGATGTCAGAACGGGTGGATTTTACGAGAATGAAAATTGCTATTTGGAGCTTCAATAAAGCCAGCAGTTTCACTAAGAACCTCCAGAGCCCTAAACTTAATTAAGGGGACTTATCAGATAAAAATGGAAACCACTACGAAAAAGGCCACATTTCCTCAATCAGTGTTGAAGATTGAAGGGGTATAATTTTTTGAAGGGGCACAGGAACCGCGGGGCCCTCGAATCTTTAAACTGTCCTCGAGAAGGACTGCACAGAGAAGATTAACATTTTGCTTTTTTTTTTAACATTCGGTTATTTATTCATTCAGTTATAATATCAAAAACAAAATATGATAACTACTTTCTCTTATTGATTATTGGAGTGGGGCGCTGCAATGCTACTTTTTCTCTAAAATGCTACTTCTTTGAAAAATAAATCACATTCAGTACGTTTCCTTTGCATAAAATTTAGAAGTTTTAAAAGCTTTGCTATAATTTTAAATTTGAATAAAATCGATTAATCAGAAATGCGATTTTCAGTACTGGTTTCTGAATGTTTGAATTTTCTTGTAAACGCCTCCAAAGATTTTCTTTAAGCTTAAAATGTTGATTGAAACTACTGCACAAAACATAAACCTATCATTTTTATTTAAAATATTTTCTCAGAAAAAATTATTTTATGAAGATTCTATTCTGAGGAAAGTGTAGATTTCAAATGTTGTTGGGGTTTTTGATCAAGGTGATATCTTCTGGATAAGTGTAAAGTACTGGTATTAACTAGCTTTATGCAGAGAACTAATATATTCTCCCAACATGACCATATTTTTGTTATGACTTACCTCTCAAAGTTGAGTTACTTTAAACAAATATTATTAAATAAAAATGACAAGATAAATTTAAATACAAAAAAGAATGCTATCCTTCCTAAAATCTTTTATTTTTATTTCAAAGGTGCTATAAAGAACGAAAAATGAACAGGTAAATTTGTGAAAAAATATTTCACTGTTGTGAAAGGGGAGATGGTTTCTAGATATATCAAACAGGCGTTAAACTCAACATCCATTATGTTTGGAAAGAGTTTATATGCAAAAGTAGTCAAGTATTACTCTGTTCTTATTGTTTGTATAGTTTTCTCACATGGATGCGTTTGTATGTATAACCAACCATTCGAGGTATGTAGGTTCGATCTCTTGGGTAACTTAGCACTATTTAGGCCTTCCATCAAGATACTGCAGTTCTAATTGACCGCACCTATTAAATGGGATAGTTGCTTGGATGTAATTTTAATGCTATTGTAGACATGAGTATGAGGACACGAATGATGAAGCTGGAATTGGACACCAATAAGTTAAGTTCCACAGAGCTGGAATCTTAGAGTTATTTTTTTATGGCGTGAGCTAATAACCCCCTCCCACCGCCATTATTACATATTGAACTACACGTATTTTAATGAACACATTTTCGACGTTATTTAGGGGTACCATATATTCAATTGGTAACTATTAAGCTGAGGTGGATGAGGTATTTTCTCTATGGGAATATCTACTACCAGGTGCAGTTGTAGACTGTTTAAAAGTAATAGAAGGAGTTAATTATATTTAATTTTATAATTATGTAATCAATTATGTATCAGTATAAAGTATAGTTAGTTATTAGCTCTTTGCTCGTTAAAAATAAAAATCTGAAGAATACATTGTGGTTAAAAACTCCTGTCTCCAATCATTTAGGTATTTAGTGCCTGGATTATGCTTATTAGAAAATTTCAACAAATAAAACATCAAATGCAACTATCAATTAGTTCTGTGAATAAGATTATTATTTAATCATGGTTTTTATTTTTTATCTTGAAATGCAATTTCGCGAGAAATAATATAACAAAGGAAGCTTTAATTCAGAATAGATTTAATGTAGATACTTAGGGGATAGTGCAGTGCGGCCTGAAGATCTACTGTGCCATCCGGGACTTCGTTTGGGAGTCTAACGCGCTACACTGAGCTAATCCCTTCCTTTATATTAAATATTAACTGTATTATGTTTTTGTTGGAAAATTCATGTACTACTTACTTTCTAAAACGGCATGGGTCTCAATCCATGAAATATCTAGTGAGTATTACTCTAATAGTTATGAACATATATGCGCTGGGTAGACGACTAAAATAGTTCACAGAAAATGTAAGTTGTATACGATAAAAATTCAAACACAAACAACACTGAACATTAAACAAAACAAATTAAGTCAAAATTATAATAACTGCATCATGCAGGTTTCATTCTTGAATTTCAATATCTCCAAAATGGAATTTGTATTTACAGACTTTATATATTTGTGTAAAAGCCTATTAGCGAAAACATGAGCTACATATATTTTGCCAGCATAACCTACACAATAATGAGACATTGGAATAAAGACAATTTCTTAATCATCTTATATCACAATTAAATTTTAAAGATCTCGCTAATTAGAAAAACAAGAAATTGAATAAAAAGTAACAAAGTTGGCTAAAAAGCGTTTTTATTTTTTGAACACAACTTATTTAACTTCATTTTTGTATCAAACATATACCTCATATTTATTTACATAATTACAAAATTATTCATGATAATTATACAATAGAAAAACAAAATTTTATCAAAAACTGCATATCTAATTTGGAATAAAAAAAAAGAAATAGAAAAAAAAGGTAATTTATTATTGATAATTTATAATTTGTTATTAAAATGTATATAATAAAGCCGCATATGTTCGTAATAAATCTGCTCAATTTAAAGCACAATTCAAACGAGATCAATTATCGTTATTTATTTTTAAAGGTGCAGAATCTAAACTTAAGTTTTGAGGCATGGTAAAATGTTAACATTTATATATGTATATGATCCCATTTTTTTGTTTATGAATATTTTAATGGTAGAAAATAAATAAAATTATCTTCAAATAAATTTAAAAACTATATCTATATGAGCAAATAAAATACTTTTGGTTCTTAGCTTCACAAAATGATAAACAAAAAAACGCGCTTTAAACTTCATGTTGCATCTATTATTTATAAATATAAAACATCTTTTGTTTTTCAATTTAGAAGAAAATGGAAAAACTAAAAATTTTACTTCCATTACTGATTCAACTGCGCATTTATAGATAAATTTTCAAAGAAATTATTAGGCAAAAAAATCACATGTCTTAAAGCAAGATAGAACTTGCAAGTGATTGCACGAATATAGAAAAAACAGAGGTAACAAAGGTTAAAAAGCTACTAAAATTAGAATATTTCCCTACGAAAGGGTGTAATTACAATTACTTTCAATCTAATCGCTGTAGAAAAAATAACTGATTTTTTCTATAGGAAATGGGCACACTGTAAGTTCAAATATAGTTTTTATTAAAATAAAAATTATCATCACTGTCTTGTTGTCAGCTGGAGGCCTTTGGCTTTCATTTGAGCTTCTAAATCCTTGTCTTCCTCTTGGAACCTAAAATTAGCAAGTCGTAATTTAATAAAAATTATAGAGATAAATCATAATTATTTTTCTATTACTTATTAATACATTATTATAAAAATTTCCGCCTGATAGCAGTGGCTATCATCATTTCCGCAACAATTTACTAATTTGTGCAGCTAAGGGGGACTATTGTCCAGAACTACTGGTGATCTAATCACCAAATAATGGGTATAATTTTATGTTTCATGTGTCTAATTGATTATTATCAAGAGATATTTTCCGTGACAGTCTGCTTCTTTGTGTGGTCATCGACCGGTTTCGGGCGTTCGCCCATCATCCCGGATGTTATTTGACAATCCCTGAGATAAGACAGACTTGCACAGAGCAAATTTAGTTGATACACTCTGAGTGTATCACACTGTCGAAAAATATCCTGATGATGGGCTAACGCCCGAAACCGGTCGATGGCCACAAAAACAAGGAGGCTATCACGGAAAATATCTCTGATGCTTTCCAGCTCTGCGGAACCAACCAGTACACTAATTGATTCCTTTAAATTTCAACCTATTTTTCAGCGATTAATGTAAAGTGCTTAATAAATGAGAGATTTTACTCTAAACGAAGTTTTAAGAAAATTTTTAGAGCAGTTTTCGGGTTAATTGGAAACCGCAAAAAAAAAATGTAGATAATTCCAAGTGGATAATTCCGTTTTTTTATAGAGGTTTAAATGCAACACAAAACGCAATGATTTAAAGAAACCATTGCAAGGAGAATTTAACTTCCCATACCTAATGCAGTGCATTACACTTCATAAAATTTGATATTAATAGTTCACAAATAATGCTAAACACTTAAAACATCTTTTTACAGCGAAAACAATAAATAGTCAATTTTTTAAGCAGGAGAATAATTTTTTTTTATTCTTTAAAAGGAAATTTTATGCAATAACTACCGTCAATATTATTATTTACAGATTTTTTCCTTAAATTGAAATTATCAATTTCCCTTTGTGAAATATATATATTTCTTTTAGAATCAATAATTTCAAGTTAAGAAAAATATCTGTTAATAACAATATCTAGGATTTTGTGACCTTGTGAAATTAATGTTGGATGCTTTACCGAGATGTAATAAAGATAAATCGAATAAAATGAAAATGATTTATTTTCAAGTTTATGAAATATAATTTGTATAACGCGATTGGCTTACCAACTGTAAAACTGACAAACAACAATAAAGTAAAACTCAAAATAAAACAAATAATTTTGAAATAAATCAAAAATATATTCTGACAAATATTTAAGCCACGTCGAATTTAGGTCCGCAATGCTAAACAAATCTAAGATTATATCCATTTCGATGTAGTGGGTGAATCAACTTTAAAAGTGGTTGTCATTCTACACATCAGTCTCTGAAGATGGAGGAAAATCCGAAATCGGTCGGAATCGGAAGAATACTATGACGATTATAATCAATATATATACTTCTTATACTAATTTTTTTTATAATTCTTATTTTTTATTTGGACTGCTTTACTCGTATATATATAATATGAACGTTTACTAAGAACTGATTATGAACTTCTCGCAATACAAAATGCAAATAAATCTTTATGATATGTTCATTCAGAGAATGCTGGAATAGAAGTAAAAAATTAGTTTTACAAATAAATACAATGAAGGTCGTATAAATAACTGTTAAATGGTAATAACTCACCACCAAACCTAATTCGTTTCTTAATTCCGTGTTTTTATTCTAATTTTATTCATTTTTCACAGAGGAAATGAAATTCAAAGGATAATAAATAGGAAAAAAGTCGAATTGTTTTTTTCCCCCTAATTCTCCCTCTGAAGTAATTATGAACAATGACTGGTTGGCATTACAATATTTTAACAATTCAACCCAAAATAACATCTTTCCGTGCATGCAGTTAGTTCTAATCATATATAAAAAAAATGCCTTTAACATCGTTTTTATAACAGAATTAGCATCTGCAAAAGACTGTAAAGACTGGATTTCTTTTAGAAAGTTAAGTTTTGGGTCTTACGTTGAATTAAACTAATATACTGCTATATCAAAGAGTAAAAACGATTTGTCCTTGATATCTCATTGGTTGGTATAATTTTAATTTAAGTACAAAAAGGGACCAATCTAAGATTTATTTGACTAACCAAATAAAATCTATCTTTAGTGATATGATATAATACGATTAATTAGTAAATTTAAAAGACTATAATAAGTTGTCATGCAAATAATATGACCTTACAAATAATATTAATAACCTTGCCTTTATAATTACAAATTATACTAAGTATAATCGCATTAAAAATGATGTGATAAATAAATCAAACATTTAGCAATAAATAAATAAAGTAAACTAAATTAAAACTAATGTTGAAAAATAAAATAATGGACATGATGTTTTTAGTAGTACAAGAAAATTATATTTTTTTCTGTATTAAAAGAAAAGAATCAAACTGGATCACCTCAAAGGGCAACTGGGAAAAAATATCAATAAAAGCATTAATTATATCAGACAGATAAATATCTGTACAACTCGACATATTAACCCATATCAAACATATATCTACACTTATATACAGAAATTATTGTTATTATTATTATTTTTTTTTTAAGGAATTTCCTGTGGTGTGACCTTTAATTTTTTTTTTTTTTTTTTTTACATATGTATGCATTTAATCAAACTATCTTCATTTTAAGTGTGATTGTCATCAATGATTCTATTGTGATAAATCCTTTGCAGAAATAATAATATAACTTTATTTGGTATAAGTAAAAGTAAACTTTTTCTCTTATCTTTTTTATCTTTGCCATTATTAATAAACTGAATTTTCGTTTGTTTGTTTTTTATTCTTCAGAAAAAGCAGGCTGTTAATGAAATTCTTAAATTTATTCAATACAACTTTTGAATTATAATAACCTATTTATTTTAAAAACAAAACCTAAATTTTCAGAAACTTTTGAAACAAAAATAGTTACAATGACAGTTACAAATGAATTATAATAAAAGAGCACAAACAAAATATTATTATACGATAACAGAACTTCAAGTTTAAAAGGTAATTGACGAAAATTCAAAAATAATATATTCACTTAAGTTGAGATAATGAAGGAGTTGTAATTTCGTACTCGTTATATAGAAATATAAATATATACGATAATGTTAATGTTATAATTGTAACAGTTAGTTCAAGTTAAAAGAATCATTAGACAACGAATGGTTTTGTTCTTCAATTTAATACAATCATTTAAAAAAAAAATCAGTAAAAGAATCATGATTGCACAGAACCGGCTTTTGAAATAGTTTCCGTTTTTTTTTTTTTTTTTTTTTTAGACTATCACAATAAATGGGCACAAATTTTACCAACAGTAAAAAATTATAGAATAATAAAAAATAACAGATTTTAAAAGATAATTAAAATATTTATCTAATGTTTTGTAATTATAAATTTAATATTTTTTTATTTATACTTTAAATTATTCTTTTAAGTTATTTAATTGTTCTCCTAAAATAAATAATAATAATAATTGAAGTAAACAATAAATATAATGATAATGATGCTAATTATTTATAAATACAAATGAACAACTGTACAATTTTTAAAAAAAAATATCTGAAATAATCATTTCAATAATAAAAAAAAAGTGAATATAGATTAGATTAATTTTAAAGAGAGATATTAAATAAGATAATTTATTTTTTCATAGACAACTCAGCAGTTATAAACCAAGGAAGAAATACATACTAAGAGTTATATTATCTAAATATTATTTCAATATTGTATAATGAAAATTAATTGTTATTTGCAGTCATTAATAGAGTTACTTAATAGCCATTGAAATCATCAAACATTTATTACTGATTTTAATTTGGTATAATATTACTTATTTTTATTTGTATAGTATACCGGAATGTAAAACTAAATATATATATTTAAAATTATTGAAATCTTCTGTACAAAATGTAAGTAGGAATAATTTAGAAATTATAATTGTAAGAAGTGATTTGAAACAATTATCTTAATTGATAAATGGATAAATCAGTAAATATGTAACGTTAAAGTCAAGTATTATATAGCTAATAATACTTTCCATTAAATTTCTTATTATCTACTACTGCATACATACATATTGTGTATACATAAATTTGAAAATATATACGTATAACAACATCCTTTTCTGCTTATCTGCTCAAAACTAATATCCTCATACTTGACACGTGTGAGCAGATATTCTTTTACAAAATAAAAAAAAATAATAAAATGAGTATACTTTTCTACTATTACTTTTGTTTTTTTTTACTTTTTTTTAGTTAGGTACTACTTTCTGACTACATTTGGTGAAGGTGTCTGGTCTTAGACTAGTGTACTATTTAAATCAAGTTTAATTACTCAGTTAAGAACGATAAAGGAATATAAATAATAAAAACCGGATGAGAACACTAGCACACGACTTTCACTTACTCAATTTACATAGTTCTGATTTATTTATTCATTCATTTATTTATACGGGTTACCTTATTGAAATGTCACATATAACTAAACATGTGTATATTATGTGCATCCGAAAAATAATTAAGAAACAAAACTCGTACTTCTGGTAACCAAATTTTCTTCAATCTCTGTATTTAGGCACAACACATTACATCTTTATTAATATTATATATAAGATAAAATTGTATAATATATTGACCGGCACTTTAGAGGAATGGCGCACCCGTACCCCGCTTTTGTAGGCCTAATCTCCTTAAATAAATTTTCTCGGACAAATGTTTCAAATGAAAGTTGTAGCTCGCTCGTTCGTGAATGAAAATCGTTAGATCTAAAATTTTATTATCGAATTGGTCCTTTTTCCTCTCTTTTACTCCTAGTAAAATAAGAGAAAGTATTGTAATCCTGTCAAGTTTTCGATATCGAGTTTTCACCGGAAATATCCGTTTTAACATCCCCTGAGTCCAAAAAAGTGGTTTTTACCAAATGATCTGTGTATGTGTGAACAAAATAGCTCTAAAACGAAAAACCGCAGAAAGTTGAAACTTGATATTCCGTTTAGGTATACGTCAAAATACCTCAACCGGAAGTACCTTTACGAGTTTTTTATTTTTTTGCGTTTTTCTCAAAAATGGCTTCGACGATTTTATTAAATTTCTTACATAAACTAAACATGCAAAGATCTACAACTTTTATTTAAAACATTTCTCTGGGAAAATTCATTTAAGGGCATTTTTAGGGAAGGGGCGGGGTTATGTTTTTTCTCTAAAGTGCTATCATAGTTGATTATGCAATTCTTTCATCCAAAGAAAATTAATTAGAAATAAATAGATGGCCAAAATTCCGAGTTTCAAGGAAATTAGTAAACCAGAAGTACGCTTTTACTGAACAGTTTTCGACGAATTTCATTAAATTTGGTATACAAATTATAAAATTTGTCAATTATAATTTTGATAACTGGTGTAAGAGAAAGTTGTGTGAGTGTTTCATACCAGATTTTTTTTGTATGAAAAGATGCTTATTTAATGTAAGATTTTCGTTCTTTCCGAAATTTGGGTGAACTTATTACACGGATTGTCGAGAAACTCACAAATTTCAAAAATTACAATCCCATTCCAATTTGTAGCCATTTCTAAGTTATTATAACTATTTAACCATTATTATTATTATTACCATAATAACCTTTTAACTCCAGGCTTAAAATATATAATTTTACTCCTAGCAAAAGATCGTGTTCAAATTTTCAAGACTGAGTTTTCACCGGAAATACATGTTTTGAGGTGCCCTGAGTACAGAAAAATTGTTTTTGGCGAAAGGTCTGTATGCTTGTTTGTAGTGAACAGAATTGTAGGAAGCTTAAAAACCTGGTATTCCGGCACTTTCACCGCATCTGGCTCCATTGTTTCGGGAAAAATTCATCAAATGGAAGTGTGGCTTTACTTTTAATGTTCTTTGCGGTTTTTCGTAAACGGCTCCAACGATTTTCTTTATACTTCGTATACTATCTTCACACACAAAATTTCTATGACCAACATTTGAAACTATTTCACGTGAAAATTAATGTTTGGGGGGTTCTGGGGAGAACAGCAGCGTTAAGCTTTCCTCTAAAATACCACTTAAGTACTTACTACGTATGGTTCTACCACCTATATAATATTAATATATATCAGAAGATTGGTATAATTTAAAATTTGAAGAAAATCGGTTAACCGGAAGTGTAATTTTGTAGAATTTGAGTTCTTTTGGAATTTTCTCGAAAACGACTATAACGTTTCCTTTAAACTGTGAATACAGATACTGCACAGATATAAACATATAAAATATTTTATTTGTAACATTTTTTTGAAAAACTTTTTTAAGGTGGTACTGAGACGTTAAAATTCAAATATGTTTGTTTAATATTATTGCGCTCTCTATAATTATTCTCTGACTGCCTCGGTCGGTAGGTTAACACTTTTCCCCCATCGCCTTTTCACTTATGTTAGGGCAAAAAAATGGGCAAAATTTGGAATTTAAAGAATATTTGTCATTTTATCAAACTATTAAGAGGAGCAAAAGAAAGTAATGAGAGTTACACCAGAATTTTTTTTTTTTTAAAGGTGTTTTTATATCTAGTTGGAGAATATTTTTTATCAAATTTCATTTTTTCCGAATTTTCTGATTTGACCGAATGAAAGTAAAAAAATTATTTTTCCAAAATTTGTAACTTGAGTGAAAACCAAATTAAAAGATGGATTAAGGGATGGTGAGATTCAGTCTTTTTTTTGTTTTTTTTTTTTTTAAATAAAAAGACCTTAATGTTTGCCAATGTTTCGACAAATATATTGTCTTTATCATGGCATAAAAATAAGAAATCTTAAAAAAATCTTCAAAACATGACAACTTTAACTAGGAAAAATAAAAACTTCAGAACACCTCAACACCATAGCGAATAGTGAAGTGAACGTAGGTGTTCTCAACTTGTTATTTTTCCTAAAATATACATAAGTTTAAGTTGTCATGTTTTGAAGATTTCTTATTTTTATGCAAAAAAAAAAAAAAAAAAAAAAAAACCCAGACTCTCACTCTCCTTATCCATCATTTAAGAACGGTCGAGAATTATCTTCCACCAAATTAAAATATATGCCTTTTTTATACGAAAAAATGCTTATTTAAAGTAACATTTTCGTTCTTTCCGAAATTTGGATAAAAATTATTACTCGGATTGTTAACAAACTCAACAATTTGAGAAATTTAAAAAATTTCTAAACACCAAATCTAAATTAGGATAAACTGTTAATAGGATTTAAAACTTAACAAATAAAGAGGTTTTCTACGAATTTAGAATTTGGTACTCTTAAGGGAAAGATCCTTAAATTGACATTTTTTAAAGCTAACGTTTGTGTTAATAGTTAGTATACTACGTTATATATAGTTAGAATATAGTTATAGTTATGTATGGTATATATTATATACTGAACTTATATATAATACTTATATAGTATATATACTTATTTGTATATTTAGATAGTATATAGTTAGTATAGCCTGAAGAATACAAATATTAGCTTCAGAAAGAAAAATCTCTACTTTCAGAAAATGTTATCAAACATTCAATATGGTGAACTATTTATTACCCATAATTTTGTTTATTACATTTTTGACCATTTGCTAATATTTGATTCTTAAATGTAAAATTAATTAGTGACCTATGGTTAATTATCAGAATTTTGCAAAATTGAAATTAAGCGAATAAACTAAAAAAAAAAACAAAAAAAACTTTAATTAATGAAAAAAAGCTGTTTTTTACCACTTCGTAACAAATTTTCTAGGGCCAGTAAAAAGAAAAGAATAATGTACCTATTTGTGAACAATTAATTTTAATAAAAATAATTTTTTAGAAAGAATTCAAAGCAACCGACAAACGAGTTGTGATTTTGAACTAATTTGGAATTTAATAATTTGTTAAAAGAGTTAAATGTTTTGATCTTCAAACTTTGAAAAGTTTCTTTTCTTAAGAAACGTTAAGGAGAGCACAAAAAACTGCAAAAAAGACGATATACTTCAAATTATAAAAATGGGATAAAAAAGGAATGTTAGTAGTGGTACAATATGTGCATGCCTATGTTCAGGAAAAAGGATTAATTGAGTAGCATTGTGGGTGGGTTTCTAGGATGTTACAAAGGATATAATGAATCAGGGAATAGAGTAACCCTATCATGATGGCCAAATGTGCCAGCGACGACTCATGGGGATTGTTTTTATCCAAGTCATTACGCCACCTTAATCTCTCTGCTTCTAATTGCCCTTGTAAGGAATCACGACGTTCTACAATTTCTAACATTTCCCTTAAAATTCTTCCTTCTAGTGCCACTTCTTCACTTGTCTTGTCACCATCTATAAATCAAAATTAAAGAATTAAGATCTTGGTGTCTAAATTTAAATTTAAATAAAATTGACCATCCATTTCAGCATCTGTTTTGAAATAAATAATTAAAATTTTGTCATTAGACAATGAAATTTTCAAAGGATGTTTCTTAAAATGAAATTTTAGATAACAACCACATATTTTTTGAAATAAAATGTCTCTTTTCAGAAGAATTGAAATCTATATTGATCAGAATCTTATATTCTATAATTCAAAAGAAATTTTTATCTAAACTTAATTTACCTGGGGTAGAACTCATCAGCTGTGATAACTGATTTTGAAGCCGGGCATGCCTATGTTCTAATTCTATTTCTTGGCCCCTGATTAATAACACTTTTTCTTTACTCCTCGCCTCACTTCGCTCTCGCATCAATCGTAACCATTCAGATAAGAGTTCACTTTCACTTCCCGTCACACCTATTATACATATAATACATGCCTTAACACTACTAATTAAATAAGTGCAAATGATTTTTTTCCCTTTATTATGATTAAAACTACGATTCGTTTATGAATAATGAAATCAGCAAGTTCTAATAAAAATATTCTTGAATAATTTTTTAGCATTATCCACTATTCAGATTTAAAACTTTATCATAACAAAATAAACTGTATTTTAAATACCAGTGTCTTCTCCTCTAAGAGCTTTTTCTACAGCAACCCCTTTGGCCTCCAACTCTTTTTGCTTTACTTCCAATTCTTCCAGCTCCCTTTGAACCTCTTGCGCCATGCGTAACCTAAACGAGAAATTATTTTAGGAAATTTAAAGAATTAATATCTGTAGTTTTAAAGTTATTGATTTTACAATTTTTCCAAATTTCAGTGAAAATTATCATAGATTATTTATTAATAATTACTCTAGGGATACAATAAGCTTTAATTAAAACAAGTATTTCCACCAACATCAAGCATTTTGAATGTGATAAAAATTAATTTACATTTGGATATTGATTTAACCGATAGATTCTAAAATTATATTATTACTATGGGTGTGAATAAATTGTGCATAACTGCTCAGACACAATTTTATTTTTTGTCTCACAGGGACGGGTTTCTGAAACTAAAATGTCACCTTCAGCCTGTATTTGTATTGTAACCTGGTCAACTAAAAATGATTTAACTAAATAAAATTGTGGATATACTGAGGAGTTAAGTCACAATGATTACACCCATAGCTTAATATCATCCTCACTAATTTAATAGAAGTATGATTACTATAAAAATAGAAACTAAACTTCTTACATTTCACATTTGCTTAGTAAATGAGTCAATTTATTTTAAAACATTTCTTAAAGTAACCCAAATAATCAAAGAAAAGCCAACTATTTGCTTTTTTTACCAAAAACTATTCCTTAAACATCCGGTTGCAGCACATATTAACCTGACTTAAAAAAAAAAATCTACCCTGATAAAGCACTGTCCGCTATGCAGCTTCAAGCAAAAGCATCATAAAGCAAACCAGTTAAAAAAGCAAAAACTAGCAATTTGTTTTATTTATATTTATTGCGAAGAAACTAACTGTCTACTTTTAGAATTTATTTTTTAAAAACTAAAATGTGTATTATTTTAGTGTGGTGAAAAAATTATAAATGGCTATAAATGGAATGAAATTAAAACAAATATCAATACAAAATTTCAAAGGCATTGCAGAATACTTGTACTAAATTCTTTATTATATATATATATATTTTATTTTGTTAAAAGTAATGCAATGAATTCAACTCAGCACAAGACAGACTTAACAGTTTGGCTTCAATAAATTTTTGAAAAGAATAAACTCAGTTTCAAATTTCTTAAAATTTTAAAAATTATTTGATCAGCAGCCATTCTCAACTCACATTCACTTTCTTTTTTTACAGCTTAAGAAGAAATATTACGAACATGCCAAATTTTCGAAATGGATTTTTTGAGCTGCCGTAATTGCTAAAAAATACTTTTAGCGTTTGGTCTGGAATATAGCAGCCTTTTAAATTAAATTAAACACATTTTAAATTAGTAAATTTTAAGTTGGATGTGGAGAAGCGATCAAGACATCCAACTTACAAATCAAATTAAAGACAACGCGATCATTCATTTTACCATTAGTTTTATATTGTTTAAAAAAAATAATAATTTTATAAATAATAAATAACAGTTTTTATTCAATTAAAAAAATAATAATTTGGCCTTTAATCTTTTATTTTCACTAAAGCAATAAAAATGCAGATAAATATAAAAAAAAAATATTAACGAAGAATATTTCTTAAATTATCAAACAAGAATAAATTTTTACCAAGCACAAGAAATATATAAATTCATACTGATAAACAAATACGAAAAGATGATGAATTTGTATCATAACAATCATTTTTCTTTTTTTAAGCTTGCCAAAAAAAAAAGAAGTGAAAATAATTAATTCTCAAGAATAATAAATTTGCAATAAAGATAAAGTAATTAATTTCATAAACTAAAACTCCTTTTAATAATTATAGAAAATTATATCAAAAATGAATAGTACAATCACGGAATGTGATTCATACTTAATGCGTAATTCTCCTGCTATTCGAAGATCTTGTTCCATAAGTCTTAAAAAAAAAAAATTCAACAAATGAAATGTAAAACATCAACTAATTTTAATTATTTGAAAGAAAAATTCTTAAGTATAAAATTTTCAATTTGGCCCTGTGTGTGTAACTAACATTCCAATGAAATACAAACAAATTAAAAATCCAATATTTACAAAATATTGGTAACGCACATGGGCGTAGCCAAGATCTATGTCAGGGGGTAGAATAAGCTACTATCAAACAGTCAGGGGTAAATATTCACACTTTCGTAAAGGAATAGAAATTACTTAATATTTTCGATCAAATTGGATAAATTGAAATTTATTTCGTTGAAAATATGTCCAAGTTTAAGAAGCATTTTTTCTTCTTTGGCTTCTCAAAGTTTTACTTGCTATTGTTTAATTGCTTATATTATATACCTTTGAAAACCAGCTGATCGCTTAATTAGTGAAATTATTTGTTTCTTGCTCTCTAAAATAAATAGCTATACTGAAAAAAAAGACCAACTGAAGAACGAATTCCCCCTGAAAAAGAAAATACCCAGTTCACTCAACAAAATGAACAGCAAGAAAGAAGAAGCTGTTACTCAATGGGCTCAAGAAATTTTAGAAAATTGTCAAGATCAGGGTGAGTATAGGATCTCCTATTTCTTATAAAAAGCCTAGAACTACAAAACCATCCTAACTGTTTGACTTAAATTCAAATAATAATTTCCATGGCTAACCACATTTGAAAAAGATGAAATGCAGATTGTCTAAACATCAATACACTTTCGTAACCATAAAACATGTGTTTATAGCAGACACAGATACCAACACATAATAAATATGCATTTCGTGGAGAGAAAATTTGAACCAATGTGAGAAACATTCATAAAACTTTCTCTTAATTCTAATAGGCAGTTTGTTATCCTGCCTCTAGTACTGAGTAAACTGTAAACTCTCGCCTCTCGGCGCGTGTGGACAAGGTTCGATTACATTGAGGGTCGAACAAATTTAAAACCCTACGAATTACAAATCTGACGAGTTTCTGGTGCAGAATCGGAAATCGACGGTATGTCATGCATTACTTGAACTAATAAATGAAATGGTGCGAGATACAAGGACAGAACAGTGGGCCTATCTATAATAGCCTTACTGCAGTCTGTCTTCTAGTGGAAGAACCGGTGCTAAATAAAAATAGTTTCCATAGTAGTGGGTCGGCCAATAAATAGCCTACCTTTTCACAAAATAGAGCATCGTTTAGGTTACTTTCTTTTCTTTGAACTTGACCTACAAAAAAGAATATCAAAAGGAACATTATCGCCATATTTTACTTAATATTTCCGAAAAGGAAAACAACGCTGGGCAATGTGATATCTATGGTGAAGATGCTTTGAAATGATGACAGTTTCAAAAAATAGATGCGCTAAATTTCGCTCTGGAAATTTTGAGGTTAAAATTCACGCTCGAGAAAACCAGCTGGGGTTGTCGACGACAAAATTCGAACACTAACCGAATCAAATAGGCGTTTAACACAATGAGATTGCCGACAACTTGGAAAAATTTCAGTAAAATCGATATTTGGATACCAATGAGCTTGGAGAAGTTCATATTGTTAAGCGACTTGACATTGCGATTTTCTTTTAAAACGTGAAAAAAAAAAGAAGAATCCATGTAATGTAACCGGAAATGAAAAATGGATTGTTTTCAACAATGTTGCATACAAAAGATTGTGGAGTAGGGCGACAAATATGCACAAAGCACCTCAAAAGCAGATTTACACTATAGAAAGATTATGTTACTTCCGACAGAGTAAGTTATCTGTCAAAATTCCTCAACAGGAAATACCAATTTACTGAATAGTTTTTTTCAGTTTTTTTGCGATAATCTCGAAAACGGACCCAACGACTTCCTTTAAACTTATTATGAACTACTCATATAAGGAGATACAACTTTTAATTGAAACGTTTCTACGGGAAAATTCATTCAAGGGAGTTTTAGGTGAAAGGTGTGTAGGTATTATTTAAAGACAAGTGTCATGAATCAACGAAACTCGTAAAACAACTTTATATTTATAATAAATTAAAGAAACAAACGATACAATCAAATAGAACATTAGGGCCACTGCACTCTCTAAAACTCACTGGTTTATGTTTCTCTTTTAACCTCTCCACTTTTTTAACCTTCTCAAAACTAGTACCAACCCCTACAGTGGGATTATGTTTTAGTTTATTACACAATTCTATCTCCAAATAATATTAATTAGAATTAAATATGCTGCCCAAATTCTGAGTTTAAAGTAAATCGTTTCGCCATAAGTGTATTCAGACGGATTTCAATAAATTTGTTACACTAACTATGAATACAGAGTCCAGTCACTTTTGTTTTAAGCTTTTTTCCAAAAAAGTTCATTTAAAGAAGTTTTGTAGGAGGGAGAGGTTATGCTTTCCACCAAGAAGTCATTTTATTCATTTTACATTCTCTCATTGCTATAAAATTAAAAACAAGTAAACATTTAGTAAAAATTATTAGTTTGGAGAAAATTTATCAATCATAACTTTGTAAATAGCAGTAAGAGATAGTCGGGTGAGTGTTTCACACCAATTTATTTTTTATACTCTTTAGTGTTCAAAATACGAATCCGGTGAAAAATCAATTTTGAAAATTAGAAACAATCAATATTTCTTCTTAGAGGAGTAAGAAAAAATAAAATCAAAAGATATAAGAAACATGTAACGCTTGTAAACTAAACTAAGATAATGGTCAATTCCTCTATTTCACTCAAGGTATTAACTGCTAGTCAATAGGTGCAGTTGGACAATCCGCATGCTGGAAGACATCTGGAACACGGTTACCGAGTAATACGATTTTTAAATATTTCCATAACGAATTGATTCTGGCTAAAATTGGGGTGGGGTGGGGGGTTATTAATTATAAGGTAATGTGAATACTTAGATGGTTTTGAAAAAGAAACATTAAAATAAAGAGAAACAATTAACCTATCACTAATAAACTTAACCAATCAGTACTTGGATTTAAATACAAATGATTTGCAAGGTTAATTTCTTTTTCGCAATTCTCCTAGCAATTTAATAATAAAATTTTGAGAAATGAAACGAAAACTATGTTTTTTTATTTCCGCTTATGTCCTTAATCTTAAGTTTTCGAGAAAAACATCAACATTAAATATGTTAAAATTGGAAGTCAAGGGGGAAATTTTTGCGCTGAAATTTTTAAATTTGTTTCCTCCGGAAACGAATATTTTTAAGAACTATTACTACGGCCCTTTAATTGTATAAAAAACATTTTTAAAATAAAACCTATTTAATGGCATTATATATTTTCCAAAATAATTCCTTTATCTCATAATAGTAAGAGAATGAAATTCAAATAGCTGCTTTAAACATTTGCCAAAAAAAGAAAAAAGAATTACATTTTCATTAAAGATTCCAATTCAAACTAGACCTACTTAAGAAATGTGTGCTACATAAACAGTAAATATAAAATCTAACAAAATTATATTCAAATCTAAGGAAGAATATTGATAACTCAAAAACATGAAACATAATAAAGGTGGGTATTATATCATTAGATATTTAAAAAAAAATATTAATCCAAAATCCAACTAACTTTTCCAAAACGTAAGGACGTTTTTAGTGTTTAAAGTATAGTCCCTAATTTTTTAAAATACAATTTATAAAATCAAATCAGAACTGTAAATGAAGCTGTGAATACATACGCCTAAATTTACTTTAAGCTAGCTTGGCCTATCAGGGCAAGCCTTATAAACAGATTTTATTCACTGTTGAAAATGACAAAATTAGATATGGAATAACTATAAACTCTCCAAATTAGACAAGACTCTGCACAAACACCCTACCATCTTTCCTATTCTGTGGAGGGGTATTCGCCGTATGGTAAATAGTTCAAAAAGAGACGTCAAAAGAAGGATCATAAGACACATCAGACATCATGATTACAACAGGAGGCTATCGTCAAATATGTTAGACATCATGACACATTGCTCATTCTATCTGATTATAGAATTCTAACTCTATATTATACACTGTATGACAGGAATAAAAAACCAATATACACTCTTGAGAATGAAAGTAGTATGAGTGTGTACTTCATAGAATAAAATAGTAACAGAAAAAAATCAGCACCTTGAACGCATATTAACGCAAATGTAAGCATGGATTATACCCACTCTTTCTTTTATAAGCGCTTTTAAAAATGTTTAATGTTCTTTTAATAAGTGTCCTTTTGATATTTAATGTTCTTTTGTAAATGTTGAAGAGAACGTTGTCAATAATCGTAATATGATCTTTAACTAGCCAACATCAAACTAATTATTAAGAAAACTAGATACATGAAATAGAAATTTTAAAATACAGAAACAAATCGGTAAGCGCAGAAGATTTTCAATACTGGGTAAAAGTTTTTGCCCTAATATCTTGAAATATTACTGTAATATAACCTCAATCATAACCCGAATGGATAATTCTCCACATAAATTTCTTTCATAAATCTAAAAGCACATTATATCCAGCTCAAAATTTATTTGCATTCTTTGCAAAAATTTATTCTAATTGAATAACCCTATAAGCAAGCTGCTACTTATTACAATTCTAACAATGTGAGACTGCTGTAGAACAACTCCAGATATAAGGAGTATGTACACAAAGAAATCGATCGAGTATTTACATTGTTTATTCTAAAAAAAAATAAAAAAAAAAAAAAAAATAGAAATACTTTCCCAAATTAAGGGTTTGACTAAATACTAAATATTGAGCCTATACTCTTATTTTTATTCTTACCAAATGAAGTAATGGAGTAACGTCAGATATTTTATCCTTGATAGCATATTTATTTGTCGTATTCATTGACCGGTTCCGGGCCTTCGCTCATTTTCAGATGTCTTGTTAAACAGTCTGATTTCACAGACTTGCATAAGGTAAAATCAGATTACACACTCCTGACTGTAAACTGATTCAGTTTCCTCTCCTGAGTAAACTGATATTGTTTAGATAACAGAGTGTAAACTAATTTTGCCCTGGGTAAGTCTACGTTATCACACTGTTTAACAAGACATCCTACGGTAGGCGAACGCCGAAACCGATCGATGATCACATAATGAAGCAGGCTATCAAGTATAGTCTCTGACAGTTTCCAGCATTGCAAACCCCATTACCATACACAAATCCATCAAATTTTGGAGCTTTACTAAAAATGAGTATTTACTCATTTTTATTCATATCACTCCATAGTATTCCTTTTTTTTAATTAATGGAATGTTATTCAATAAATCAAATAATAATGGGGTGATCAGTATTTATCTAAAAAAAATTGAAAATTTCAATATGCTTTCGCACCTTCTTATTATACGCCAAAAAAAAAAAGAAAAAAGAAATATTTAACAAAAATCTAACTTAGAAACAACATTATTCAAGTTACTGTTCGTGACATGGAATATATAACATAAAGGCCGTATATTCTCATAAACACAGAGGGCAAGCTAATTGAATGAATCAATTACAATGAATAATTACAAATTATTGTCACTTAATAAAAAAAAAAAGCTCAGTCAACAATTAATTACTTTATTACTGAATTAACTGCACAACTTCTTTCTGGTTAAACGAATATTATATAATAAAATTTCCTCAATAACTAATATTCTTTTACTCACCTTTTACTTTGTTGCAACCTTGCCAACCTCCTATTCACCCGCTGTCTTTTGACTAGTGAAGTATTGTCAGTGGTAGAATTGTCACAGATGTCATCCTCGGACACACTATCCTCTACAACATATATATAGGGCTGCTAGCCGACTAAACCAACCGTTTATCCCGGGCTTTTGCTACAATTTCTCAACTATACTAATACTATTCAGAACTATATTAGCTTGTTAAAATAAGAATTTAGCGATCTTCTTGCAATCACAGTTTCTACTGTTAGCTCTAACTATATGTATATACAAAAAAAAAAATACAATTAAAAAAACTGACATTGAAACTTTTCTCTTAAGACTTGGTAAATCAAAGAGTTAAAATACTGTAATTCTATAAATATTAGATTCCCTTCATATGCAGCATTAAGTTTTTATTCTAGTCAGAGAATACACAATGTTCTAATGGAAGTTAAACTCTTCAAAAATTCCAATGTGATTGTAGTTATGTAAATCTAAGATATATAAACCAATAAACATTCATAGAAATTACCAATATATAGAAAATTACCTGATGATATCTTAATTTTTATACAATAAAATTGTTCTCAAAGTTTATACAGATTTGAATTACTATTATTTTTTCATTGGTTAGGTAATTCACTAGTTGAAGTAAAATAGCTGTATTTATCTGAAGATCTCAAAGTTTAGTTTTTTAAAAATAAAAATAAAAAAATGTTCAATCTGCCTCATCTTAAAAATCTCAATAATTACACCATCTATAAGTATCTGTTAGTCTAAAGAAACTACCATATCAAATTGTAGAAGTTGTTGGCCGTTAGAAATGATCTGATGTATCTCTTAGTTGGCTGATCGGCCGGGGGTATCATAAGAAAAACACTAAAAAAAATTTTTTTTAAAGTGTTTTTTATTAATTAGTTTTTTTAAGTGTATAAGCTTAATTTTTTTAGTGTTTTTCTTATGATACCCCCCGCGGATCAACCAACTAAGAGATACATCAGAAACTACCATAGTCTGACTAGAATAGCACTTAACATACACTTATTTCACATTTTTAAAAATTTTACTGAATTAATTAAACTGAAAAGAAAAAAAGGAAAGAATTTAAATCATTTAATTATTGCGTTGGGTAAAATAGACAACAATGACAAATCAATTCATTGAAACTGAATGAATACAATGTCAATTTGGATAGTGCGAGCACTTATATGAGTAAGTGATATTCTATATATATAGAAGTGATCTGGTATATATATGTATAAGGTGGTGCGAAAAAATTATATTGTATATATATCTTCATGCTTTTTCCAGAAACAAAATAATTTTGAAACTCACCATGACTGGGTATGTAAGATTGGGGTGGCGGAGGCACTGGAGGAGCAGAACTGTCCCGTTCCTTTGAGAATAAAAATAAACAATAATAATATTTTATGAATTCAGAAATAAAAGTATATGTACATTTCTAAAGCAGTTAAATATTCTGAGTATATACAAATGACAAGCAATAAAGCGAATTCCATAATTTTTCTTGTGCATAGTAATTAGAATACAGCCTGTATATAAATGACTACCCTTGCAATAATTATAGGAAGGCTTTTCATATTACAACTGAGCAGATTACCTCGAAGGAGTTCTTGAGAACCTCTCCTGATTTGACATATTCCTGAAGAATCACATGCAAGAGACAATATATAAAGTGTATATATATATATATATATACCGAGGTCCTCACGCGATGGTCTAGTGGCATACGCACTCGCCTTTTGTGCGAGAATTTAGGTTTCGATTCCCTTGAGGGCAAAGTCGGTGTTGACCCAGCATCGTGATGGAATACAGTTAGTAGCGCCCCAGGTAGCGAAGGCCGGCACTAAACGGTGTGGGAACAGCGTCGTGCTTACCACACGCCCCCCTATTCAAATCGCCGTCTGGCAAGCTTTGGCCCTTTATGGGCTGTTGCGCCATAGGATAGGGATATATATACCGGATTATCCCAAGAATAACTTGCTAGAGGCGAAGCAAAACATCATGATTCAAAAGTGATCTGCAAGAATTTTAGTGGGATCTAGAAGAATACCCACTAATTAAGCTAGATAATATTCCAGCCTCTTGTATCAGGCCGCAAATCTGGTGAGGGAAACTGTGAATATTGCACTAGCGTTAGGACACATCGATCAAGTCAATAGGCGACCTGTCAATCTAAATGGATTGGCAGTTAGATGGAACTACATGTTCAGACAGTCACCCATTCTACTAACACAAAATCAAATCATGCACCGAATGATGTTTAAAAATAAAATTAAAAAAGAAAAAATTAATAAGAGCTTAAATCTAATTGTTGAATATGTAGTTATGTGTGCAATGCTGAATACCATCTATGATTTTATCCGACGTAGCATGCTTCATTATTTTGGTTCTTTGGTTCAGCGTAAGATTTTCAAATCCATCATTTAGAGAGATGATTTCTATTAAATGTCACGCACCACCACACTGCCATCTCTCTTCATGAATTGATTATCTTACTTTGACGATGGATGAGAATCCGAAACCGTCAGAACCAAAATAATGAATAATGATACAGAACAAAAAATAATGATACAACGGATAAAATCATAGATATTAAATTTAATTGTTTTATGTTGAAGAATTTTTTTTTTTTACATGAGGAATATATTTTATGTATAGAAATATCTGATTTTAGCAAATAATTGTTACTTATATGAACGAAAGTTTATCTTCGCAAAATTTTAATGAAGACCTCCTAATCATATCACAGATCTCTAACAAATAAAGTTATTATCGTTGTAATTATAGCTGAATGGTTAGAAGCGCGGACCGCAAAGCTAAGATGTATTGTGGTACTAGGTTCGATTACCGGTGTTATCTTGGATTTTTAATTGAGTATTAATATAATAAAGTACATTTGCTATCTGTTTCCGTTTACGACACATGACCAGTAGTTGGACGTAAAGCTTGCCTGAAAAATAAGAATTACTTTCCTTACTTTATTATTATTACTCAATTAAATGAGAAAAGTTGTCTAAATGCTACCAAATGTCAACCTTCAAAGCACCCACAACCATTGTGTTTTAAAAAATGCATTATCAATGCTTATTTGTTTTCCAAAATATATCAAACTAGCCATAACATATTTATACAAACATAATTATCATATTTATATAAATAATGGTTTTATACTGTTGTTATTAGTTTGCAAAAAGTACATCTAGCCTAGAACAAGCCAAGTATAATAAACCAAATGATTCCGTGAAGAGATATAGCTTCGAATATTGTGTCAGCTTTTTCTCCCTTTATCTTACAGACCTCTATAGACTCCCAGCTAATTAAACAATATATCAAAGAACACTCAATCAAAAAAATATTTTCCGGACACCCACATTGGTACAATTTAGATTGTAATCAAAGTACAAAATCGAAGTACAACTGCACCACCATACAAAGATGAACACGAATGAATCTCCATTGACTATGTAAACGTGCTAGATGAAACACCTAAACATTTCCAAAACAACAAAGGGATAAACCCTTAGTCATAAAACCATTCTTGATTTTCTATTCTTGAGGGGTGGGTAAGAGAGAAGTGGAGCTGATGTCATAAAGGCAGCTGAATGCAAAAAAGTACATTGTTAATATCTTTCTTGTACTTAAAAAAAATTAAACGATATATGTTCATTTGATCTTCCTAAAAATTACACATAAAAATGTATGCTCTCTACCCAGAAAATATTTTACTAAAATTAAATATTCTTTATTAAATTAAATTAATAATTGATAGTCTCTAAAATTAAATCAATCAGAAAGACATTGATTTTACAAACATCTATTAGAATCTGTAAATGAATAGTATTTGCGAATGAGATCCATGGCAAGCAATGGTTTTAAGAATGCGCTATAAAAGATGGGTCTGTAAGCGGCCTGAAAGAATGCCCAGTCCAGTTTTTGAGAGATTGTGCAAAGAGGAAGCGCAAGGGGGTTTGAATGACCACCCCAACCCTGAAGAAGGAAGCTACAGTAGTATGTAAAAAGATGAAATGAATAAGATAAGCAGTAATAACTAAAAGTTTAGTAAAAGGACAAGTATCTCATGAGTGTCGAGGACCATCGGAATTTGTTAGCCATTTTATAAAAATAAGTAAGTCTGATAAGGTCCCTTAAAAAACTTGACATTGTGCAGAATGAAATATTTAAGGGTAGGGTGGGAAATAATTGAGGAAACAAGGGAACTGCGCTATGTAAGGCAAAATGAAATTAGGCTTGGTAATGAGACTTGAGTGGAACAGAGTGAATTTGAAGAACAATTTAGAAACTTCTATCAAACACATATGGAAGTAAGGAAATGAAAACTCCTGCATAATCTTATTCTGGTGACCTAGTATGGATAAGGATTAGAATAGTATAGTGAAGTGTACAATGTGTAAAGAGGAAAAGTGATCCTCATAAATCTAAAACTGGCTAAGTACCTTGAGATAAATAGGCTATTCGATTGAATACGAATGCATTATGCGGGACCGTTCATGAGAAACTGTTTTCAGTGATAACTGACATCTTCAGCAATTGGCCGGAAGTTTTTGGGTTAAACAGCGAAACGCATCCTCTACGATAAAGTAAATGAGTCTTTTCTCGTATACCCAAAGTATTATATTAACAGAAAAAGATATGCCGTTCACGGTGAATTCATGCATTTCTGCTTTGCAAGCAGCGGCGTGAAGCAGTTCGTTGCCACCCTTTCATCTTGCAAGCACCAAGGTCGTGAGAAACGCAGTAAAGAAACTTTCTAAGCCGGGACAAAACATATGATAGATTCACGGAATTCATTTGGGCCACTTACCATTTGTTATATTGGTGAAAATTGTAAGAAAATATGTACATAATTGAATTGTTATTGAACTTATGTTATTACAGTATGTAATGAAAGTGCTGTCTGCAACCATTTTGTTGCTTGTTTATTTATGCACAGTTTATAAATAGACTCTCTTTCCTCTCTACAACAAACTTAATTGTTTCCACAGTTTTAATAAATAAACAACTACGCAATAAAATTTAAATTGTAGCTTAATAAAATTGATTACTTAATTATTGCAGTGTTTGAGAGAATTCCATACATATAATTGTTATGATTTAATTCTCACTCTTCTAGGAAGCAATACAATGCTACTACCATTTTCTGCTTGAAAGCTATCTCATTAGAAATAAATTTAAAAATATTTTTAAATAACGATGGATGGATGAGAACTAATTTTAACTATAACTTGTCCATTTTAGCATAAATAATTTATATTTACCATATCATATTAACTCAGAAAATGAAGCAATCTGATATAAACGGCCTTGAAGTATTTCGAAGTTAAAACTTTTTTATTAATATCTACTAAAATATCTTTATTAATTTATTTTTTAAAATTAATTATCATAATAAAGATTAAGATATAAAACTTCATTTCAGCTACTTTTTATTCTTGTATGCTTTAAATATCAATAAATAATAAATTATATTACTGTATAGGGTTCTATTACATTAACCAAACAATTTTCTGCACTACTTAAATTATGACAGAATATAGTTTATTGCTTTATTTAAAACAATTTATTAAGTTAAAAGATTTAACTAGGTAAGAAATTACTTGATAATTACATCAGGCAACGTAAATGACATATACGATTTTTTCTAGAAAAATATCAATATATGTATTTAGAGCGTTTTAAGTAAAAACCCGCCAAAACACTCCTTAACCATTAAAAGTTAAACGAGAAATAGTACTAAAAATAAAAGTAAAACGAAAATAACAGAAGAAATTGGAATTATGATAATCTAAATTTTATTATTATTTGAAGCGGTAAAAATGTTTGTCATCCAAATGAAAGAGAGAAACAATGAGATCTGTTTTATCCCTAACAAAGTGGTGTGTATAATACAAATTGCAACTGTACGGAAAATAAGCCAATACGCAAAAAACCGGAATGAGTTTTTCCAGTGCTACATTCCAACCCAAGGAAAATATTAAACTAGGCGCTAATGAAAAGCTGTCGATGAAATTAATAATTTCAGTTTCTGCATTTAATTAAAAAATATTCTATTTTAACATTACTATTATTTTAGTCATCATTTTTATTATTAATACAATATTTTCACTGGTAAGAAAATAATTATATAATGCAAGAAGAAATTAACCTAATAAGCTGTAAACTTTAATCCTGTTACTAAGATAGATAACCACACCAAACAGCAAAGATACAGCAACAATTGCAATTCTTGCCAATCAAATAAAAAGAAATAATTTTATTTTACATCAGTGCTTGATAAATATCCTCCTTAACTTACTCTTAGAAGCCAATTGTTGAGACTTAGAGGTGGTGGTTCAGTTCTTCGTCGGAGAAGGATCTGCCCTAACTCCCAACCCGAAAAATACTATTAGCTTTGACAATTATGAATTATTTAGCATAAATATTCTATTTAATGACTTCTATATAAAGTGAACGCAAAATAGTATTTCTGGAAAGAAAGAAGAATTCTAAATATTCAAGAAGTTAATTAAACTTAAAAAACTTTAGTCATGAGAAGAAGACGCAAAATAAATATTGCTACACAATGCAACATAAATTTCAAGTTGATGCACTTATTTAATTATTCCTTTGGAACTGCTCACTTCAGGAATAAGGTTTTATTCGAATAATAAAAACGTATAAATTTTCATCTTCAGTTTTCGTGAAAATCTGTTTCCGGCAAGAAGGATCGGCGAGCAAAAGTTGAAAGCACATAAAAATACGAGGTAACTATTTGTTAAATAAGTATTCCTGATAAATATTTCCATGAAAACACTGTATATGTTTCTATAGATTCCTATTTTTTAATTATCGGTAGGTATCAATAATTCGAAATAAAATATTAATTTCAATGAATTTGGCGGATAAAACCAATTAAGGACATGAATACATACAATACTTTTATAATGATACTTTATCTGCAATTATTGTTATCTTTGCTGAATTTTTAGCTATTATAATTTCCTGAATTATACTCATTCCTTATTTACTGGATCTTTAAAAAAATAATGATAGCAGTAAACATCAATGATGTGAAAGTGAAATAGGTGAATTTCAAAATATATTAAGAAGAAACAAAGGAAACATACACGTGTAACAAGTGCAGTTGGCTCAAAGATCTTAGTTGGATTCTTCTTCTGTGCAATGGAAATTTAAGAGCCTGCTTAAGTCTATAATGAGATTTATACGTAACTTCAAAAAGAAAATAGCTGACGCCTTTCTTATTTTTTTATTAACTAAATTGAAACTTAAATCATATTAAACAATACTTTACTCTAAACATCAGTCTAAATAAAAACGGTAATTTATTATAAGACTAATGCCTCACCCATAAACAGAACACCGATAGATATGTGAGAGCTTTTAGTGATAATTTTCTTTGGGTTCTCAGGAGTAGTATAAAGTTACTTTTACGAAATCAGGCTAATTCTTTAATAGAGGCCAAGCCGGATGTGTCCTGATAGATTTTTGGATGGCTGAACTTCAAGCATCATTTGGAATTCTTAGTATTATAAAAAAATGCTAAATGATTGTTGATAAGCAGATTCTTCAACGAATAGTTTTGGCAATAGGGACACTTGAACACGTTGATCTATTTGGGCTTGACGATCTGAGTACTCTGACAGCAGAAAGCATCAACTTGCGGGAATCACGAACAGGGATATAAAAACAAGGGTGATGGAACATTCGAAGCAGAATTATAAATAGAAAGCTGTAGGTAAGCAGTGCTGAATGCTATCGGAGCGGTAAGGCCGGATAATGCCAAGAGCTCAGTTCCATGGTGCAAGAAAGAAGCACCAAATCAGCAAATTTTATACACACTGGACTTGCCAGATTTAATAAGCCTTTTCAGGAAAAAAGAATACTTGTCAGCACCTGAGGACAGAAGTGGACAAGCATTTTTCAGAAATCTAGAAGACCCTGAGAGTTTCAAACAACAAAACTCACAATGACAATACTAACACAAATCATCTATATGACCTGCAGGGATAGTTATGAGCAGTTCTACTAATGATATACATTCGGGTAACTCAACTATCAACCAGAAACTCAATCACGCAGATAGTAATCTATGGACGACTATAATCAATGTGGATCACCGTCACGCAAGGGGATCACAATACAGACCGCTGAGCATTTGGCTTTGTAGCCACCCTAATCTACATAATTATACTGTATATAGCTGTCGTTTCATTCCTGGTTCCCTTCTTGGAAAATACAGATTATAGAATATAGATTTCAATAATCAGTCAATTGCTGAAATGTCCATCTTCAATTTCGTAAAACATAAAACAAAATATCTAAACAACACATCTACTTTACACACAATTCGGATGTGTCCTAATCCTGGTGTGTAAATGTACTTTACTCGGCCTAAAAGTCCAAAGTGTATCTCTTTTTTCCTTGAAAACAAATTATCCAATATTAATATCTAAAATAATTTTGTAAAAATTAAGTATCTAAAATTAACTATAATCTTGTACTGAAATCTCATGAAAAGCAAATAAAAACATGCACATAAATTAATAAATTTCAGATAGCTTGTTAAAGCGAGAAATTAATTTTTTTAAATTTCTAGAGAATTATCTCGATTAAATATGATTTAAAATGCAAGACGAGCAAATAATGAAACTAATTTGAAAAATCACTCTTCTTTAATATACACTTATTGGTATATATTTGTATTTGTCAAAAATATAAAATGAAAGCTTACTTTAGTATTACTAAGTATTGAGGCGTTCTTGGTAGGGCTATGACTAGAAGAAGGAGTTTTTGGTGGCGATGGAGACTTTTTATGAAAGAAGTCAGACACAGCTTGTATTATACTTCTTTTACGATCTTCCTTTGACTTCTTACCATCAGTCTTGTCTCCCTAAATGAAAAATAAAGAACACTTTAAGATTTTATACTAGCAGCTAAATTTATATAGTAAACTTAGAAAGAAATATAAACAATTATTTTTAACTTACCTGAGAAACTGAGGATGAAGAATGTTTAGGAGTATCTTGAAGATGTTTCTGTATCTTGATTTTGAATTTCTTTATTTTGTCTTCCGGAGATAAGCCTAACTCTTCATCACTCATCATTTTAAATTTAGCACGTGCCTGTTCTTTTAATCCACTACGTAAGTTAGGCACAGCCAAAGGAGTTCTAAATGGGGTGTTGGAAGCAGATTCAGTAGAAATACTAGAGCATGCTTTATGAATGTCAGGCAACGAGCACGCTTCAGGTTTTGGAGTTTCAGTAGAACGCCATGATGAACTTACAGTGAGGGAACGCTGCCTTGGAGATGCGACTTTAGGAGTCTCATCAATTTGTTTGGTTACAATTTGTTGCTCAGAATGAGCTTTCTCTAATCGGTCATTTTCAGCAGTGACTTGGGGAACTTGCGGAGGCGTTGTTGATGGGCTGAAAGTTCTTGACCTTGATCTCTTTGGGCGACCTTGTAACTGTTCTCTAGGAGACCTACCCAACTTATTCATTACCATTTCATGAATTAAATCTTTCTGCTTCGCTCTTTCCTGTGAAATCTGCTCTAATTTTCGAGATGTTGCTGGAGAATTAAGGGTGTTTCCTTTTGGCTCCGTAACAATTCTTGCCTTAAAAACATCAAGTGAATCTCTCGCGTTTACAAAATTTGCAGACGCAGTTGGTAGAATCTGCACTATAGGGGGTTGTACAGGGGGTTCTCCAGGACTATCTTTAACTGTTGTAGGCTCAGATGTTGTAGTGTCGGTCAATTCCTCTTTTGAAGCCTCCACTTCCAGCACTTCCAACAAATTCACTGCTTCAGCAACAGGTGTGAGATCATCTTCATTGTTTACGAACTGAACATATCCACGATTTAAAAGCAATTTATTTCTAGCTCCAGAACTCTCACTTCCACTGCTTTCCCCCGCAGTATCCATAAATTCCAAATTATCTAGATCAAGTGGATTAGCCTTTCCACAAATATGTTTATATTCATCTTCTAAATCTTCAGTCTTTGCTATTTTCATTCCTCTTTTCGGGGGACGAATTGTGATGTACTGTGGGTTTATGTTGAACTCTAAATCGTCCAGAGTTTCAGAAACAACTCCATCTTCATCCCTAGCCCAATCTGATAGCTCAGTTTCCGTTAAAACGGTTACATCATTCTTTAGACTATCTGAATCAGGGGAAGGTGGACCACTAGCCGTATCTTTATATAAGTCAGCAGTTGTAGATACTTGTGTTAAAAGATCGCCTGTTGGTGCCGTTATCACTTTGGGACCTACTTGGACTAAATCTAATTTGTCACGAATAGGCGAACTTTCATTTTCTGCTTTACAAATATCTGGCATATTCAAACTGTCCATTTCTGGAGTATCTTCCATCAATTCCCCCCTAGAATTATGAATTTCTAGTTTGGGCGGGGACTTAACTGGTGTTTCTTCTTTACCACTTTCTTCCCCTTCTTCATCTTCAGTAGAAGTGCTAATTTCAGAAGAAAGAGAATCACTTTCAATTTCTCTTCCTCCTTCTTCAATTTCTTTAGGTGCTGAACGTGGAAATTCGGGAACTACTATACTAGTTTCATGAACAGGACTTCGTACTCTTTCCTCCTCTTCCTCTTTTTGTTTATTGCTTTCAACAACTTCTGGTTTGAGACAACAAATATGTTTGAATCCTTCCGCAGGAAGTTCTTTTTTTTCTAGCAATTTTATTGGTGAACTTTTCAATTTATCGGCTCCTTGTAAAAATGCTTGCATCGTTGGGCTAGGTACCGGAGCTGGATTCAAAAGTTTCTGAGTTTCTGAAATATTGTCAATCAATGACTTGAATTTCGTATCAAGAATGGAAGAGGAGCCTGATTTCCTAACTTCAGATTTACCAGCTGTAGGTCCTAATAGATATTTTTTCTTCAATTCTAGTGACAGCCTAGAAGCTATTCCTTCAGTTGACTGAGTTCTGTTGAGCATGTAATCACCCCTGTTGGGGTTTATAAAAGGCAAAGAAGGTTTCGTTATGTTATTATTATTGATTAGGTTATTAAGTAAAGGTTTATCCTTTTCAATGCTGTTGTGATCCAATTTGCGATCGTTGTTGGCTGGCTGAATCTTACCATTGAGCTGTCTTGAAGACACTATTTGTACTTGCTTCGGTTGTTCGATGTGACATCGTTTGACCTGTTGATAAAGTCATAATATGAAATATTAAATGTTCTCGGTAGAGAAATAAAATTCAAATTACATTAAAAACTTGTATGATAGATCTTAATGATCAAAGAAATTTAACAATAAATGTCTCAAAGCAGGTTATTAAGTTGAAATTTACTCTACACGAACTAAATAACTTTGACGATGGATAAAAACCGAAACCGGTCAGGAACATCAGAAATATGCATGCTACGAGGAAGAAATACCAGATAAAATTTATTTCCATAAAACGACTACATTTGATATTCCGACCAGTTTTTGTTGGTCATTCTTAAAAAACTGCAGAATTAAATATTATTTATTATGAAATATACATTATTTGGTTTATAATATAGTTAATAGCTAATTAGACTAGTATTATAACTAATTCTACAATTATTATTAGACTTTTATTTTATGCATTATTAAAGTAATTTTTCCTTCTAATAATCTGTAAATATAAAATGGATCATACAACTTTAATATATGGATTAAATGCATGTATTTGTTTTATCATACCTATAAAAAACACTTATTAACCATTTTTTTTTGTGAAAGTCAAGATATTGGTTAAAATGGAATAAAAAGAAAGAATATACAATGTTACTGTCTGTCTTTTTATTAAATTTTAAATCCATGAAGTCAATTTTGAATGGTAAGATTATGTTTAACTTTTCTTTCTCTCTTTCTTTATTTATTTAAGTTTATTTTTGACGCCTGAAATTATTTAATGTTATGAAAAAAAAAATGTTGGAAGCAAAAATAAACAACATTTCAACTTTAAAAACGGTTATTTTTTTTCTCTCAACGTTTCGGACAAAGATGTCTTTCTTCAGGAGCTGTAAAGGAGAGGTAGATGAATTATAATATGAGTTAAATGCGGGAAAAAAAATCATTAATAAAGCGGTATACAAACTACGTATTGAAAATACGAATAAACAAGACGGAAACCATATGAGATTTAGGGTTTTATTTGATTCGTCTATCTCTACTTGATAGAACAAGGGTGTCCGAAACGACAAGAGAAAAAATAAACTTTTTCAAAGTTGAAAAGTTATTTCTTTTTGCTTCCATCATTTTGCTTATTTCATAATAATTATATATTTACAGATCTATGGAAGAAAAAAAATCATTATGCTAGCCTAATAATAACTATAATATTATTAATAATACTTAAGTAATAATAATAATGTAAACTAATAGATAAACCAAATGGGAGATGAAGTTGTTCGCGTCCGAGATTGTTCTCACATGCCCCCTGGATTCCAACCAAATGAGCCTCAATCGCCCTAGTTCTTTTATACTGGGCCACGCGATGATGTAGGCCTCTAGCCGAAGTCATGGCGTAGGAAAAAACAATAAACCAAATAATACATGATAATCATACTAATATTGTTTAATTCTACAATTTTTTTTATAATAGCCTGCAACAACAGGTCAAAAAGCCAGATACATGAAGCAAGGAAATACTGAAATATTAATTTGTTTGAGGCTAAAGAAAGGACACACTACCTAATCTAAAGTTAACTAGTTGTTGACATTTTTTAAATTTTATGGCTCAAAAATTACTGGACCAATATTTATTTTCCGATTTATATTTACATAAAAACCAATACAAACCTGTACAGTTTCACTAATAACTATATCGGGTATCATATGCGTTGTACCATCATGTTCAAATTCTGAATCAGTCGAGATCTCTGTAGCAGAATTTTCATCTTCTGAGCTTGAACTGTTACACTCTTCATCAGATGCAACCTAAAAAATTGATAAAATGTTAAAACCAAAGTTGATTTTTATTAAAAAATTAATATTTCATGCACCCCGAAAAATATATTGCTATATTAGCAATAAGTAGAAAAAAAAAATCAAACTCATGCATATTTAATTGAAAAAGAAAAACATTGTAGCTTTTTCAGAAAAGTTGTTGAAAAACATTTTCAATGTATCATTTGAAATATAATGAACTTTAGAATTATTAGTTAAAAAAAAATGAGGAATCATATCCAACCATTTAATTATTCAGAAATTTGGAAAAGATTAGGAAGATAATTTCAAGCGTGTATACTCGTACATACTACAGTAGTGAAAATACGAATGAACGACGAACGGGAACCATATGATGATTAACGGTTTTATTATTAAATTCTGAGCTTTAATTTTAATCATTCAGAAGAACCTAGGAATATTGATGTATTCATAATAATATCATTTATATATCAATCGAATCAATAGATTTTGTATATGAAATTTTATATTTAATTTGGAATCAAGTTTTTTTTTTTTAACTTTTGCTCTTATTTATCCTATCACGAACTTAACTTAATATTGTTACCATAAATGGTTGCATAATTGCATAAAAAATGAAACAAATTAATTAATAACGCAAAAATTTAATAAAAATAAGTTAGTGCAGTGCTTATCCAGACTAGTGTGAAAATCAACACACATGGAAATACAAAAATAAATCAACCTGCAGCTGAACCCGAGCAAAAGTAAATGAAAATAAAAAAGGCCATCCCATGTTAGTAAACGGCACAAAGAAAAAAAAAAAACGGCATTTGCAAATAGAAAAAAGAGACTATAAATACCTCTAATAGCCAACTCAAAATGTCTATACATTTCAAAATATTAAAAAACTCTTTTTTAACACTCGCTAGGCCATCACGATATTATCTAAAACTATATTTTTAAAAAAATTTAAGTTCTTCTTGTCTGTTAGAAACTTTTTTTTTAGGATAAGAAAAAGGAGTTGAATTTTATAAGTTCGTTCCCGTTTCACTATAAAAAAAATTAAAAAATGGAGTTGATTTTGCGGCAGCCGGAAACATGAAATCAGACACAACAACAAGATGACGGGCAGGTCGTCACCTCGGTTTCAGAGCCGGTAGAATCCGAATGGCGTGCTGCATTTCGTTCTTTTTTGAAGTCTTCATCATCTTCTTCCGTCTCTGTATCACTGTCTTCTTCTGCAACAAACAATATTTATATCATTACTAAATTGATACATTAAATTGGATGGTGGCCATTAACGCAAAAATCTGTTTTTATTTTAGTTTAATAATTTTATAGTTTTTGAAGTATGTTTAGTCTGAATATAAAGATACTTTTTCAAATTTCAACATTAGAAATTAGGAATTGATTTTTGATTTTTCCATTTTCAACTAACGAAGAGATCCCAAACAACTTCTTTAGGGGCGTAATCTGATATTGCCTTTACATGTTTTGATATCGAATTGTTTATAAAGACATCTTGAAGATGGGCCTAAGCATGAAACCGGTCGATGAAGTAGGTTATCACAAAAAAAATCTCATGGTCTTAAAAATGTTTGTATAAGAAATATCCAAAAATTCCATAATTTTTTTTTACTAGATTAAAAATTCTGCTATCTTCTGAGAGAAGATGGGCACGCTAAATTAATCCTCAAAGATGAATTGAAATCCCGGTTTGCCAAGCAGCTCTGCCAGATTAGATCGCCGAGAAGGCTTCCCAAAATCCATAACGAAATTCTTTTGGCAAGGCTTTACCAACTGAGGATAGACCTCATTGAAAAAGGGAAGGAAGATAGATGCTACTCGATAAAATCTCATTAATGTAAACAAAACTTTAAAGTTTTTCCAATTAAATTATTTTCAAGATAAATATAAACAAGATGTTCATAAAGAGGGCCCACTTTCAGCACATTATAAAGCATTTTGTACTTGGTATCTTTTCTCATTTTAATAAATATGCCTTATTTTACTTTTAGAATAAACTGATTAAACTCAACCTTATAAAATGACAAGTTTTAAGACCAAAAATTTTATTAAACAATGTAATTTAAGCAATGAAAATGTTTCTGAAATAGTTGCAGAACCTTGTGAATCTGTAGAATAGCTAGACCCGTATTTTCTAGTCCAGTCTTTTGCCAATCGAAGAGTTTCTTCTGTAGGATCGAGACCTCCATCTTCAGCTTCGGCATAGTTATCGGAGTCTGAATCAGTTCCACTAAAATAACACATAAGCTTATTAAAACATGTAAATGCAAAATTAAATGAATATTATATATGAAAACTATTAGGATTCAACAATAAATTCTATTATAATAACAAATAATTCTTATAGACATAATAACTGAAAGACAGACAATCTCAGATTTTCATGCAATACAGAACGGAAGGTAAGTTAAGAAGGAGTGCCACGGATATAGGTTATAGCTCCAAAAGGAAACATTCACATTAAGATGACATGTAATTGAGGAACACAGTGGGCTATCTTCAGGCATAGGCGCAACAGCCTAAGGGAGATCCAAAAGATATAAGAATAGCCAAGTAAAGTATCATTTCATTGCATGAATTTATTCTGTTCTAGAAATAATTTATTTCATCACCTTCACATTAAACACAAAAAGTGTTCGTAGCAGTAAGAACAAAATAATTTAAAACAATGTAGATTTACCTATCCTGTGATGTATCGGATACATCTGTGGCAGAAAGGCCGAAGTTTCTATCTGTCCATTCATCTTCTTCAACCTCTACACAGTCAGAAAGATTTTCAAATTCAACCCTCTCTGGTGTCGCTACAGCTACGTCAACCATCTAAATTAAATTAGAAAATTACATTAGTTCATCAAATGAATCTGTAACCTTTATTTACAACATTTAAATTCAAGAAAAGCAAAAGAAAGAAGGAATCAGATTTCTAAAAAGAACAAAAAATAAAAATGGAAATGTTCACGGTTTCAGTGAGAAGTTAGTTAATGCGGAGTGGTAGCTTATCCAACAGCGTTAAAAATTAAAGTAGGCTCCTACTTGAACTACCTGACTGTACTCAAATTAAACAATTAATAATTTATGAAAGCTTCCTGTTTTGTATCCAATGCTTTTTTAAACAAGTTCATTTTGCCTAATGAACATTTAATATTTTAGCCCTTTCAATAAAAAATAACAAAAATAATATTGAAACTTTTTAGTGATTTACATGATGATATTGATATGATGATATCCTGCCCTGTTATAGTTAACAATATGTATTTAAATTTAAAGTTATTGAAATACATACTTAAAAAACGTATTGAACCATCTACAAATTAAGTGATAACCATGTTTCAAAGAACATCGCACCTCTTCTTCCAAAACTCCTGAAACATTAGTAGTGGCTGCAGAAAGTTGCTGACTGAATTTTGGGGTTTGCGGTTCCGCAGTAGGAGTTGGACTGACAGGCGATTGAGATCCTGACGTTACTGGCATCATTGCGTTTCGAATAGCTTCCTCAGACCTTCCAGGCCCAAGGCGTCGAGTGGCAGCAGTATTTTGCAGGCCAAAGTGCTGTACACAGTAGAATTTAGAACCATATTGTCCTTCTCGATCGAAAGCATAGTTTCCTATAACAGGTTTTTCCAACTAATTAACAACGTAAAGAAACCACAGTATTAAAAACAATAACTTAGAAAGGGAGAGAGAGTGTAGCTAAAAAGTAAAATCCAGCCGACCTTAAGTGATCTACAAGAAACCCTTGGTAATGTAGTTGTCTGTAAGTGTAGAACATGCAAGTATACAAGAATATAAGTATGCGTATGCTCACAAATGCAATTTAACTGATAGTCAACTGTGTCCTTGTTAAGTCTCGGTAGAACAGACATGGGGCACTTATAATAGTGCCTAAATCATGGCAGGGCAAGAAGCCAGCTAATTGGATATGTATTAACTTGGCCCCTACAAAAGAAGAAGTTATTTTCAAGACAATATGTATCAATTTGTACAGATCATTAATAAAATAGAAATAAATGATCAAATGTAAATAACTGTAAATAAAAACAGAGTATTAATTAAGTTTGAATATAAATTGTCTGTATATTGCCATGTAGTTAAAAAATTGTAAAATTTATGTAAGTAATGACACATTTATTAAGTGATATTAATATACATTTAATATTGTAAATGACGCATGTAGAACAACAAAGAAAGGAAAAGAAGGAAAAAAAATAATACATTCATATATATATAATTGCGCGCGCGCACATATATATAATTTAATTGTTACACCACAAATTGGTCCTCAAAGGTCTCCTCGATCTTGAATTGGGAGGCTAGCCAACCCTACGTCCACGCCGTGAGGACCGGGCAACGCGCTCTTTGAGTGCGGCCAACAGGGCAATGGCGGGCCTGGCGGTAACCCACAGCGGGCCACCTCTTTAGTGTACCCCTATCCTGCTTTCCCGTCCAACCCGATCCTTCACTTCCTTTAGCGTGGGATGGGGCGTGGACTAGCTGCCCCCTCAGGTAAGGGCGACCCTGCGAACATCCCAGCCCAACATTTTACACGGGGAACATACACAATTACGTACACACACACAACAACACGTACACGCACATAGTACAGACTTGTAAGTAGGGCCCAATCCAAGGTGTCACGCGTTCCGTGCCGAGGGATGGATGGCACAGGGGTATTGTGTCGATAACGGAGCCTCCGGGGCACCGGGCGAAACCCCGGAGTATTTAGCCTTGCCCGGCTATCGCGGGGCTCTGGTCGGGTGGACGACCCTATCCCCAGCTACTCGTGGGAATAAATGGGTAGAAGAAAAAAACAAAAAGGTAAACAACTTAAGGCAGGGATGCCATTGAGAACTGGTCCGACAGGCCATGGGGATGGGAGTAATCCCACAACCAGTAAGGCCAGGGCACCAGGTAGAGGGATCACGGCGGTTGCCCAAGGCCAAGAGAGTGGGGCTTCTGATCCCGCAGCCGTTATGGCCACGGTAGAAACAGGCGTTATGCCAGTGACTGCCAAAGGCCGGGCTAGCGGGCCAGGGGGCTCTACGATCAAAGAGGCCAAGGCAAAGGCCGGAGGAAGCTTCAAGGCGGATTCGCTGGAAGCCATCGACCGCATGACAGAAAAGGACGTGGAAATCGCCAGGCTGTCAGGGACCTCCAGAAAGGAGCTCAAAGCTCGTATTGAGGCAGGCCAGGAATATCACGAGGCCAAGCGTCAACTCATCAGAGAAAATTTCCTTCAATGGGCTGAACGCACAGCAAAGGCGACAAAAAGGCCCAGGTCGGAGGGGGAATCCCCTCCACAGCAGCGACCGCCCAAGAGGGTTAAAGCCAAGACTGCGGAGAAATCCTACAGTGAGGCTACCTCTACGGCGAAAATTGCGGTTGTGCAGAGGGGTTTCCCCGATAACCAGTTAGGCACGGAGAGGCTACAGCCATCCAGAATGCCATTTTGGGGGAATACGACAAGATCCCAAGAGGCGGGCCGCAGGTCAGGTTGGCCAAATGTGCCCATAAACCAGGGTTTCTTGTTATTACCTGTGCAGGGGATGATAGTCTGGGGTGGCTGAGGGAGATTATCCCAAAGCTTAAACCCTGGGAAGGTGCGAGCCTCCAGACACTCGAGGGGGGAGACATACCGGGTCCTGAGACCTGTAAGGTCTTCATCCCTAACGAGGGAGGCAAGCAGGTGGAGGCTGAAAGGGTGCTCACTCGTTTAGAAGTGAGCAACCAGGGGCTGAAAACCAAAATGTGGAGGGTCTGGGGATGCTTACCTGTTGAGGGTGGGTGTCTCTGGACATTCTCAATGGACAGGGGGTCATTGGCGGAGCTTAAAAGGCTGGGCATGACCCCCTATTTTGGTTGGGGGCGGGTGACTTTTCGTCACAAGCCTCCAAAAAGCAAAAGCTCAGAGGAGGCCAAGGCGATGGAAGTAGAAGGAGATCAGCCAAAGGCCGAGAGCTTGGTGAAGGCGGATTCGCCAAAGGAGAGTCAGGGGGGCCTGGAAGGAGAGATGGAGGCGTTGCAGGCCGCCCTGGCCGTGTTACCTGTAGGAGAGGGGCGGATGGAGGAGGGGACGGACGGTAAGGCGGGGGTTCCGGTGGGTGCGTCTGCTGGCGGAAGCGATGCCGGCTTGCTCCACAGGTCTCAAGGCCAGGAGCGGTTGCCGGTGGTTGCGGAAGCCGGGGGGCGACCCCTGGGACCAGGAGCCGACGTTCCGCCCCCCTCGGAGACCCAACATGGCAATTAGGATGGTGCAGGCGAACCTCCACCATGCAAAGGCCGCTTCGGCCGTGCTTAGTAGGAGGTTCGACAGGGAGGGGCTACATGTAGCCCTACTGCAGGAGCCATGGTGCCATGGGGGGTCCGTCCGAGGACTGAATCCGAAGTTTGGGAAAGTGCTGTACGACAAGTCTGTAAGTAGACCTCGAGCATGTATATTGCATAGCAATAAGGTGAGCTGTGGACTAATACCGGAGCTGTGCTCCGCCGATTGTGTTACAGCTCTCCTAACTATCAACACCGAAGAGGGAGCGGAAAGGCTGGTCATTAGCTCTGCGTATTTCCCCGGTGATGAGGATCTCCCCCTCTGTCTACTAAGAAGAGTGATGGATTATTGCAGAGGTGGGAACTTGCAGCTGGTGCTGGGATGCGACGCCAATGCGCACAACACTGCCTGGGGGAGCACCGACATCAATCAAAGGGGTAAGTACCTTTATGAATTCATTATTGGTGAAGGGTTGCATGTAGCTAATGTAGGCTTGGAACCAACTTTCGTGACTGCAGCTAGGAGGGAGGTGCTGGATGTAACGCTAGCCTCGCGCTGTATGTTGAGCAAAATCGCTCACTGGCATGTATCAAGTGAGCCATCGTGCTCGGACCATAGGCACATTAGGTTCGATATATGCACTCCACCATTGGTCATTAGTAGGCTTCGAAGCCCGAGGGAGACTCACTGGGAGGGATTTGTTGGGAGTCTCAGCGAGTCTCTCGGTGACCTTAAAGTGGATGTACGGACAACAGGAAGTTTGGAACGGGCAGTGGCACGGGTAACTGAGGCGATTTTGGACGCCTACCAGGAAAACTGCCCGGAGAGGGAAAGGCCTAATAGGTCGAAGACAGTCTGGTGGAACGATCACCTCGAGAGAAGGAGGCGAGAGGTGAGAAGGCTGTTTAATAAAGCCAAAATCAACCAAGACTGGGCATCGTACAGAAGGGTACTGACGCAGTACAACGTTGAAATAAGGAAGGCCAAGCGTAAAGCTTGGCGGAGATTCTGTGAGGACGTAGCGGACACCTCGGAGTGCGCGAGAATTCACAGAATCCTAGCAAGGGAAGGTACTGCGGACAGGGTAGGGTTCCTGAAGAAAGATGACGGAACCTACACTAACTCCGTAGAGGAGTCGCTGGGGTTGCTTATGAGCACACACTTCCCGGGGTCCTCTTACGGAGAGGTCCCTCTAGAGGTTGAGGGGCCGAGAAGGCCTGGTCGGGCGGACTGGAAGATCGCGAATTACGTCATACAGCCGAATAGGCTAAGATGGGCGATTGGAAGGTTCAAGCCCTATAAAGCACCAGGCGTGGATGGGATTTATCCCGTCTTCTTGCAGAAGGCGGTGGAGGTGTTGATACCACACCTATGTAGGATCTTCAGAGGCTGTTTGGCCTGGGGATTCATACCGAGAGAATGGCAACAGGTGAAGGTCGTGTTCCTCCCGAAAGTAGGGAAGACGGTAGATCAAACGCCAAAGTCGTTTAGGCCGATAAGCCTGTCCTCCTTTCTGTTGAAAGCGATGGAGAGGATGATTGACAGGTTTATAAGGGACGAGATCTTGAGGATTAATCCGCTTAATAATCGCCAATATGCCTATCAGGCAGGGAAATCCGTAGACTTGGCTCTGGATGACCTAAATAGGCTACTCCAAAAGTCGCTTGACGACAAGGAAATTGCGGTGGTCACCTTTTTGGATATAGAGGGCGCTTTCAACAACGTGTCCTCAGAGTCTCTTGTTGGTGCACTGACAAGAAGGGGCACGTCCCCTACGATAGTTCAGTGGATAAGGACTAGTCTATTGGGAAGGACTAACATAGCCACCATAGACAATTCATCTCTTGTGGCCAGGGCAAGCAGAGGCTGTCCGCAGGGAGGCGTTTTGTCGCCATTGCTGTGGACGCTATTAGCCGATGACATCCTGACCAAATTAACCGCGGAAGGCTTTCATTGCCTTGGGTTCGCGGACGATCTGGCAATCGTGGTGAGGGGGCGGTTCGTGGCAACTGTCTCGGAGCGCACTCAGGGGGCGCTCAATATTGTGAACAAGTGGTGTAGAGCGGAGGGTCTCTCCATCAATCCCCACAAAACTCAAGTGGTTCCTTTTACGAGGAAGAGGAATTTACAAGGCTTACAACAGCCAGTACTCGGAGGGGTCGCGATCCCCTTTGCCATGGAGGCCAAATATTTGGGAGTCATTTTTGACCGAAGGCTGACATGGAACTCTCATATTAATGTTACCGCACATAAAGCCAAAATCGCCATGGGTAGGTGCAGGAGGCTATGCGGTAAAAGTTGGGGATTAAACCCGAAGATGACTCTGTGGATTTATACCTGTGTAGTGAGACCAATGGTAACCCACGGGGCGGTGGTGTGGTGGACAAAGACCTTGCAGATGGGGGGGTCGGGAGCGCTTGGAAGTATTCAAAGGCTGGCTTGCCTGAGTACGACGGGTGCTATGATGACTACCCCCACTGCGGCCTTGGAGGTCCTGTTAAACCTTCCACCACTCCACATTCACATCCAAGGCGTTGCAAGAGCAGTTGTGGCACGACTACAACAGGGACAAGCGCCCATCTATCCCAGGCATACTGGGAGGTACCAAGACCTATGGGAGGAGCTGGAGGCGGACCCGATCTTGGGCCTGCCTACGGACATAATGACTCCTAGGTATGACTTCCAAAAACCCTTCAAAGTCCTGATATTAGACAGAGGGGCATGGAAGAATGGGCCGCCAATTGCAGGCGAATCTATGTGGTACACGGACGGGTCCAAGACGGAAGATGGAGTGGGAGCCGGCGTGTACGGGGCTCGTCCGGGATGTAATATCTCGGTGAGCCTGGGAAGGCTAGCTACGGTCTTTCAGGCGGAGCTAGTCGCGATTATTATCTGCGCCGCCGAAATAAGAAGACGGGGAGTGCATAACTCCAGAGTCGTCATTTATTCGGATAGCCAGGCTGCTCTGCGGGCAATTGACTCGTGGGAGATCAGCTCAAGGCTGGTGTGGGACTGCCTAGGTGCACTAAGGGAAATTAGTAGCCATAATAAGGTCTTCCTGGTTTGGGTACCTGGGCACTCGGGTCACAGAGGCAATGAGGCGGCGGACCGCCTGGCCCGGGAGGGCTCAATGGGAGCGCTTATCGGGCCGGAGCCGTTCTGTGGTGTCTCAAGATGCCTCAGGAGTGCATCCATTAAGCTATGGATGCAGGACCGATCAAGGGAATGGTGGGTCAAAACTCCAGGCCAGAGACAGGCGAAAAAGTTTATCTATAGCTACTCGCCCAAGCTAACTGCAGAATTACTCCAACTAGGCCGGGGGGCCATAAGGATAGCAGTTGGCATTCTCACTGGCCACTGTAGATTAAATAAGCACATGCATCGCATGGGCCTGGCAACGGATAGCCTGTGCAGGTTTTGTCAGGAAGAAGAGGAGACGGCACTGCATGTGGTATGTCAGTGCGAAGGGCTGGTCTGGCTAAGGTACCGCCTCTGTGGTAAGGAGAAGCTGGTGCCAACAAGCCTCAGCCAGGGCCCTCTCTCGGACCTATTAAGTCTTCTAAGGCAAGCAGGACTCGAGAGGGTGCTCTGATGGCGGGTGCTCTGATTGACCACCTGGGGGCCCCCCCCCAATTCCACAGTTCGGTTAAGGACAGGATAGGGGGAGGGTCTCCAAATAGGGGGGTGCCACAATAGATCCTTGGGGTGTCGCGGTGGCGTAGGCTGAATAGCCATTCCCCCGGTAGAATCTATCTATCTACACCACAAATTATATTATAGTTGAAGTATATTTAGTATATGTACTTTATTATTTTAACTGTATTGTTATTTTTTTCACGGCATATATAGCGTTATAGCGTATATACATATATATTATTATATGTAGATTATATGTGTACATACATACATATAATAAACATTAATAATAACAGGCGTTAACAACGCCGTAAAAAAAAAAATAATAATAATAATAATAATACACTTAACATAATAAAGTACATATACTAAATATACTTCAAATATAATATAATTTGTGGTGTAACAATTGAATTACTTTTTTAAATAAATTTTGACATAAGGTTTTCTTATAACTTCAGCGAAATTATAAACTTTTTATTTCTTCATTAAAATCACAAATTTGCAAAGAAATGAAAAAGAAAAATAGGAAAAAAAAATAGTTTTTTATTATTTACTTAAAACTGCTACCATTTATAAGGAATATAAATTATTGAAAAAAAAAAATGAATGCAAACTAGGAAGGTACAGAATTTATATAATCTATATGAAGAACCTTTTTATTTCTTACGAATTGAAAGAAAAGTTACTTTAAAACTAATATTATATAATATACATACCAAGCCTAAGGGATGAAGAACAATACTGACACCTGAAGCAACCTCTGTGGAAAAACTTTCCTTCAGCACTTAATCGCTCCATGAGATACACTCGCTTACCACAAAAATGGCAGAGTTCGCTTCCGCCTTGAGATGAAGGTTGGATTACCACCGCGTTTGAAGGTTTTCCCACCTTAACAATTATTTATTTAATATATATTTGAAGAAATAAAACTATCAAGATCTGTATGCCAAAGGAAAATTTACTTGTAAAATCTGTGGCTCAGGCTGTTTATGAATGGTCGCTAAATGTGCTGCCATGGCTGAAACTTTGTTTGCTCCCCTGCGACCCATTTCTAGATTTATTCCTTCTTTTATTCTTTTCTCCAAACGCGACATCTTGGTGTCAATTTCAGTATATTTATTATCCGCGTGTGCATCATTACTACGAGCCTTTAATTTTCGTTCTACAGCAGTGAACTGTAGAATAAAAGATTTTTGTCATTACTTTTACTCAATAGTGCAACAACAAAACAGAAAACCCAAATAATATATTTTTTTTTTTTTTTTAAATTTACGAAATGGTAAAAATTCTGACCTTATCATCAAATTGCTGTTTGCTCCATTTTGGCACCTTTTCAGACCTTCTGGAACTTCCACGGCCCATCCTATTTTCTTCTATTTTTCTCTCAATTTGTTTAACATTCCAATCAGTCTTTTCAATTTTACCTAAAAATAAAAGCAACAAATCTTTTAAGTGATGAATTAATTTTAGCATTAAAAAGTAAGTCTAACACGAATTTTACTATGCTTCTTTTTTTCTATGATAGTAGTTAACTTTTAAGGAAGATAGCGCCTCAGTTACAGGACACAACACCTAAGAGAACATCTAAAGGATTTTTTTCATTGTAGTGCACAGTTCCTAACTACCGAATTTGGAACCGGATATGCCTCTTAAAAATCATGGCAATCATTAATGACCTGGAAAAAATAAACAATAGAACACAACAAGGCCCTCTGAGAAATAAAAAGAAATTCCTACCATACACGGCCTCGAACATTAGAATTGGAATTTGTTTACTCAACAGATTTTGATAAAATTGTATGGCAGTACAAAAACACAATCTTTCATTCGACATATTCTAATTCTGTGACAAAAAGGAGTTTTTATGAAAGTTTAGTGCCATTGTTCTATCATTTTAACAAAATTAGATGTAGAATTATTTTCAAATTGACCTATTGTGCTTCCCGATTTTGTCTCCTACCAGGATCATTATGTCACGCGAGATTAGAGATTCTTCAAGCATATTTAGCCACAGTTCCCGCGCCGAATCTAAAAAATCTACTGGAAGATGAAGAAGAAATGGAATTTTATATAAATTGAATCCATGAAAAGAACTTACACAGATTTTTTTTGAGAAATACCTTGTAAAATGTCAATGATCTACCTTAAAACAATCTTAGCACACTGAAGATTTTAATGGGATCCAAGAAACACAAAATTTGATAAAGCAGAATTATTATTCAGGATAAAAAAAAGACAGCTAAAAGTGGCTAATGACAATTTACTACATAATAGTTGAAATCACATTCTTGACAAACTCTTTGACAACTGAAGCTTTCTGACCTATTGCCCTGAGAAGATCTTTTGGTTTCTTGTCGTAATGAACTCCTTTAAATTTTGCTTCTAAATCTTTAACCCTTCCACTAATCTCGTGGCCAGCTCCTCCTCTTTGTCCACCATCTATTCCAGGCCTATTCTCTCGGTCCTAAAAAAAAAAAAATAATAAAATTTACTTATAATTAATTTCAAAATAATCCTTAAGCTAATAGATAACTTTTACATGTGTAAAAGGAATATTCTGTACGTATGAATTCACCTAAAGAACAGAGGTCCCCTTATCGGTATACTTCAGTATCAAAGCTATGTTATTCACACAAACTTCCCTCTTCAACAAATACCTCGTAATATAGTAATCAGATAAAACCAATATTCTTTAAAGAAACATTTAGTTTTTCCAACTTACAAAACAACAATTCAAAGGACAACAATTCAGAATGCAGACTAATTTCTATTTACTGTCGCTAGTAAAATCTTGTTGTTTCATTCACTAGATATAAAATAATTTTCTATTTCTGAGGTCTATATATGTATCTGTTTTAAGTCCTCCTTTGTCCACTTATTCTTTGTTCAAAGATTTATTATTTATTTAATAAATTAATGATATTTCAAAATTAATGAGGAAAATGACAATTTATTTAAGAATATTTAGGCTGAGCTTGGCGGATTTCAAAAACATATTTTTTGCTAAAAAAATAATAGATTTAAAATTGTCTAAGACTTCTTTAAAAAAATATATTACATAATATATAAAATATAAATAGTCTCAGATGTTTAATAGCCACCCTAATTATAAGATGCAGCAGACATTAAACAGAAAAGGTTAACTTAGAAAAATACAAAACACTTTTTCTTATATATAGAAATAAATTTAAAAAACACAAAACTTAAATTAGTTTACAGAAAATTATAAGATTATGTAATTATTTTATTATTGAAATCTGAAATGAAAGCATTCTCTTAAAAAATTATTATGTTAATATTATAAGCGAAGTTTTATACAAAATTTTAAAATGGCGAGCAGCAAAACTGGTTCAAACAGCTCAAAATCGAAGTATAAGTGAACAGAATCTTTTTAGTGCACTGACTCTTAAGATCAGTGCATCAAAAGGCTTTTTGGAAAGACCAACTAACACTTTATTTATCCATTCTGGATTTAACTGAGATTGGTTTACATTCTTCATAATCCTGACATTCTTGCTGAATAAGAAGTAATACTTGTTAATACACTCATTAAAGAACAATCTGGCAAAAATTAGGGGGAAAATATAAAACATTTGTCATTTAAAAAATTAATAAATAAAATAAAAGCGCTTCACAAACAACATGCACACCCACGTTCATCTTCCTTACTGGATATAATAGTTTATTTTCTAGCTGCTTTACTCTCTCCTTGAAGTCTGGAGCTGTCATCCGATAAACGAACAAAGAATAGTCCTCAAAAGGTTCATCATTTTCTTGTTGCGGCTGTAAAGCATTTGTCTGCAGCATCTGCATACTTTTATAGAATTGCTGATTAGCAATATGTCTCAAATATTTGCGATGCATATAACGTTCATTTCGAAGTCGTTCAATTTCTTCTTGACGTCGCCTTCTAGATTCTATTTCAGCCTAATGTTTTAAAGTTAAAAAATATTTTTTACACATAATATTTATTTTATAACTGGCAATGTTATATATTTATATGGTATAAACATTTACTAATACTAAATTAGTCTCTATTTTCTCCAATTTTTATTATTAAAAAAAACTGGACGATTCCTAAGGAGATCATCTTCAGCAATCAAACAACAGTGACTTACATTTCAATGTTTGTATTGCTGAAGTAATAGGATCAAAAGAGAGGATCCGTAGCAGAGAAAGAGAGACAAAATGACAGGACCACTCTCTCGGACTAGAGTGGGAGAAACTACATAAATACAGCGACGGGAGATAGTTAAACAACACAGTTCGTACAACTGAGGTCACTCGCCATGATGGGTTTACCATGAAATTCCCTAACTTCTTCACGAAAGAACCTGTAAGCCTTCTGAGCATCTTCGTCAGTTTCAAAAGTTACGTACCAAGAATTATTATGAGCAAATTCACAAGTTATTAACTTAGGACAATTAATCCCAGAAAATAATCCCTTGACTTCTTCCAATGGAGTACTATCTGGAATTTCTCTTAAAATTACGATGCACCTCTTATGATTTGGGTGCACTTTTTGGCCTCATCGTCCACTTGCACATTCGGTGACTCTCTAAGAACTTCAGTGATCAGTTTTATGTCTGTAGTCAATTTTTTAACTTGGTTAAAATTAGCTACTGTCCATATCGGCACATACTGATCATTGCCCATTCGAGAGAGAAGATATTTGTCAGTCCCAAATTTTCTCTGGAGAAGTAGTACTCCAGTTGGGAGGAAAGCACCTGCTTTAGCTGCTCTAGAGGCATTGGCGTGGTGGGATTGGGATGTTCATGAACTTGATCCGTAGGGGCCTGCCTAATCAACTGTAGCTCTCCAAGCTGATCCGTTACTCCATTCAACAGGCTGAAAAACTGTTGTAGGACTGGAAGCATGCGGTTCTGGAGTGGCAATAAAACATGCAGATGCGCCAAGTATCGAGTAGCTAAACCCGACTTTAGCCAATAATGGTAAAACAAATTACTTTATGATGTAATGAAACAAAGAATTCTTGCATTGGAGTATGGATATATGATATAGATTTATGTTCAACATTATCTGTCATAAATAATTCATTCATTTATATTCAACGAATCCAAATTAACAGTACGAAAAAGAAGTTCACTTTATATTTAATTTACATTGTAACAGCATTATAAACAGTAAAAATTGTAATAGCAATAAAACAAGCAAAATTTTTGAAAATGATGGGCAGGATGTTATAATTTATTCACAACTTGAAAACAAGATACTTGTTTTCATTTATGACCACAAAGCCAGTACGTAATGGTAACCTGAGATTTAATTCAGGTTTGGATATGGTAATATTTTACAACTAGTCGAAATGAAAATATGAGTTATCACAGAAATAGAGCTGAACTCATTGGTTTGAGAAAATGGATCTTTACAAATCTTTTTTAATTTTCCACTCAAAAACCAAATCAAAATTATTGAACACACAAAGTTAGACAAATGCAATAAAAAGAGGTATGCAAAAGAACATTTAATCATTCTTGGATAATTTTCACATTTTAAGTGATAAAAATTTTCAAATGGAAGCTATATATCAACTCAGATTAACTTTGAAACTCACATAGCATCCCTTTTAAATTAAACAAATGAAATATGCATACAAATTAAGAATATTTTAGCTTCAATCACTAGAATCTATTGAAAAGATAGACTTTGAATCCATATATCTTTTGACACTCCAAACTGACAAAAAATTATTTTATGCGCGTACTGAATCCAGTAGTTCAGCACTTCACGAATCTTTTATACTCACCTGAAGCCTACTTCTTGCTTCCCCAGGATTGGTTCGCCAATCGACATCATACCATTTAGCTTTTTTAGGTAACAATGATTCACTAAGACTTTTTTCTAGAAATCTTGTCAATTCTGTTTTTATGGCATTGTCGTGTTCTAGTAGACTCTAATCTCACAGCCCAGGCATGTACAATCAATACCCAATGCATTTTAAAGATAAGATTCATTTAGGAAATTTAATACTTATTGCTTAAAAAATATTAGTTCTTAAATATCCAATATAAAATTTAATGTCACTTGAACGTTTCGTTAATAAGATTGGGCTAGCATTTAGCGTTCAAACGACATAAATTCGCAACCATCAATTATTTTCATATTTTATAAAGATTATAATATCCTGAGCCTTGCTGCATCTATATGTAAGTTCATACTTTTATTAATAAAAAAAAAAAATAATGAAATTTTTCAGTTTTTAATTGAATACAAGAAAAACGAATATGTAAAAGAGAAAATAATCAAATAGAATATTTATTTTTTAAACCAATAATTCAAGATACTCAGAATACTAACAGCATGAGATCTGACGTGACTTCTCCTCATTGTTCGGCCGATTGCTCTTTCAGCGCCTCCTGATGAAACCCTCTGATGGCCCTGCCTAATTCTACTCAAACTACTTCGTTTAACAACTACAGTCTCTTCAGGCTTGACTAATTCTTCGGCAGAATCATCCTTTAAAAGAAATAATTTAATTATCTCTATTTTGTTTGGGGACAGTTCATATTGAGTATGGTAAACAATAATTAGACATAAAAATTCTAAATTTAATGTCATTAAGCAAGCATACTTAAATCAAAATGATCTGAAATTTTCTTATAAATAAAATACATTCAAATTACCAGTTTTGGATGTTTAATATGTGGTATTTCTCCTCTGAATGCTTCATACACTTGTGATAAGTATGTTAACATCGTAAGTGAATCTGGTACCTCACAATGGGCCATTTCTTCTCCTGTCATGACCTGAAAATATATTTTCATTATCAAATTCAACAGAAGTAATAGGCAAGAACAATATCGTTTTGGTTCATTCTATAACAAGCGTGTTTACAATCTCTTTAGCCGACCATACATAAATTTTTATGTATGTACATATATTATTCTTAACTCGCATCAAATATATTTTTTGTTAAAAAGTTCAAACATTTTCATTTTTAAAATAGGTATCAAGGAATCAACAAATATATACATAAAACTGACCGGAGGTATAGCCAATTCCCGTTCCAAAATATCGAAAGCTAACTGATTGTTGTGAGTCGCATTGCTTGGATCCAAGGCTGCAAAGTCAAGCAAATGTGGTCGATATCTATGGACAATTGCACAAAGAGCAAGACCATCTTTGAAAGAATGCGTTATGTCCACGACCTAGGGGGGAAAAACCTCTTAGTAGTTCAAACCTTTTTAAAGATTAAAAAAAATTGAGGTAAAAAAATAAAACATGCAAAATCATATAAACACAATTAGAAAAAAAAATACTAGCGAATAAAAAAAAAAAAGATAATAAAAATGTATTATGTCGATAAGAAAGGGTATTTAACACAAATAAAAGACATAATAAATTTCGTATGAATGCAATATTTTTTGTATAAAGATATGGAAAAGTAGAAATTTGATTCTAGTTGACAAGATAGCAACGGAAATAATTACTAAATTTTGACTGAAAACTGTTATTACTGCATAAAACATTATAGAATAGTTACCGATAAATGGAATTTAAGTTAAATATAACATTATATGTAAACAAAAGAAAACAACCTTCACAGATGGATAATGAGACACCTGTCTTTGGAGCCAATGAAGAAGAGTTTCAGCATGCACATGACCATCTGAAAAACATTTAATCCACCACCTAACAATGTATAACTAAAATAGACCTTAACTTTTATAATAACATTTTAATGATACAAATAAATTTAAAAAACTACAGCAAAAAACTACACGAAGGATTAAACAATTTTTATCAAACATGAATAGTTGAAAATGAACCATCTTTTACCTCTTCTTCTTCTTTTCTTTGGCACTTCTTGAGGAAGTATAGTAGGTTGGGAATTATTAGGTTCTTTCAAAAACTGTTCAACAGCCGTTACATCGTCTGTGCTAAACAAACCTCTCACTTGAATTGGCAAAACACTTCTACTATTCAAATTAGGGTACCTGATTTGGAAAGAAATTATTTAGATTTATACTTTCATTATTAACTAACATGATGCAGTATCAATTTTTTAGTTTACATTATTTTGACATGATACCTAGTATGCGGATCTAATGTATACGCCTGCAAATCCCGATGCAGGTTTTCTGGAGTTGTCTGTCCCAATAGACGGTAAATACTTTCTCTTTCAGCCAATACTTCAAGCGGATGCAGACCTAAACACCAACTTCTTATTGCCCAACAAGCATCCATTGAACTAAGAAATCCTCTAGCGCATCCGGAGCCAGTTGGCCAAAAAGGCTAAGTAATTAAATATGAAACAAATACAAAACAGAGTAAAAAATAAAACCTCCAGGGAATGCACAGTTTTTTAAAGAACACTCAAGAATGTCAAGAATTCGTGCAAGTAAAATTACAAAACTAACAATTATTTAATTGTAGAATCAACGTATAATAATAGAAAGTGAAATAATAAATGATAACAATAATTGATATATTTGCAGATAAATAATTTTAGTCATCTCCTTAACTTATATTACAGTATGCATAGAGACTCGGTCAAAAAATGAAAAAGCAAACTTCTTTTTACGTTTCGGCAGCTGTATCTTTTTCATGGTCTTTTTTATTTTTTGTACTTCTTTTGTAATTTCATTAACAATCATAAGAAAGCAATAAATTGCTGAAACGTTTTCACAACTTCATTGTTTTTAATATATGAAAGAAGGAACCGTACAATAAGTTAGTGTATTAAAAGAGAAACCTTTCATAGTTTCATCAGGACAAACTGAAATATGTTATGTATGTTACTTTCCATGTTCACGGATGTATGTTTCATAAAAATGATGGACCCACAAATGTCTTAAGCTTGAAGCAATCGTTGGAGTGTTTAAAAAAAATCGCGAAAAAATGAAAAATTATTTCAGTAAAGAAATACTTCCAGTTTAAAGATTCTGAACTAATTTTTCAACTCTGATTCCCTGGTGATACCCTAGCCAAGTCTATACTTTTAAGTCGCATTCTCTCACTTACTTATTCTTTATGTCATCCATTCACAAATCAAATGTGCATGCGCAGATCATAATAAAAACATGTTTTTTCTCCACTGAGGACTTCATACTTTGTGTTATTGAGCAGTATTACATTACGAATGCAATAATAGTTCTTGTATGCAGAAAAAGAAAGTTACATAGATAAAAAAATTAATAAAAAATATTAAAGGCAAAATATTAAGTCTATGAGCAGTTGATACATTCATAAAATCAAATATTATTTGCATTTTCCAAGTACAGAAAACGTTACCTACCTCTAGGAGACTATCACCAACCAACGTAACCAAAAGTGTCTGCCCAGAAATTTCAACAAATCGTGAAGCATTTTCAGCAGCGTACATCGAAGTAAAGTCGAACATCGCTACATCAGGTTGACCATAGTGGTTAACAGCAAATTCTAGCTGCGGAAGGCGACATCCTGTAGAAAAATCAGCTGCTTCCCTTGCATAATCCATTAAGGCGGTTTTATCCACGTTATCAGGTGAGAGAAGTTTAGCAGTATCACTATAATCCTGGAAGTAAAATAATTTACGAAAATCTTAAGAGATTCTTCGAGAAAATAAATTTAAACATCATGATAAATGAATATATACTAACCACTCTAATTACTCCCTTATCAATAAGACTATGTTTCTTGGCAGTCATAACAAAATAATGGGTATCATCCTTATAGTAGACAATGTTCTCCAAATCTATACCCGTGGTAGCATATAACTCTTTAAAGAATTTCTGGTTAAATATAAACGCAACACCAGATATTTCTTCAACTCGAGCTTCCGCTTCTGTATGACGATTAATAAAATTCGCTGTGATAGCAATTGCCAATTTACCTCGGAATTCTTTTCGCTTGAAACCTAGTTAAACAGGCTTTCAATGAAGGGGTGCAAAAGTTTCATTTATAGCTCAGGAGAAAAATTAAGTGTTCTTACCATCAAGAGTATTTCTCTTGCCATCAGCTCCTATGAGTACATTGAATTCATACTGAGAAACGGGGTGATCTGCAGGACTTGTAGCTGCTCTCCAACCAACTCCTAAAAAATTATGAAATTTTGAAAGAATGATGAATTCCAAATCTTAAAAACAAGTAATATTTTCAGAAATCGTTTTAAAAGAGAATTTACTTACTTTCAGCTGCCTGATCCTGAGCTGGTGGAGGAATCACAGATTCAAAGCCAACTCCTTCATGAATTTCAATGCCTAATATTAATGCTACTTTTAGAAGAATACACTGTAACTGCCTAATACCTTAAACAAACAGAAAAACAACAACATTAATAAGAAGAAGAAAAAAAATCTAATTATAATTTTAGGTAAAAAACAGAAAATTTAATGTAGCATACTTATGTGATCAATGGCACCAGCACAAAATCGGCCGAAAAACTTTTTCGCCCCTAAAGCTCTTAGATCGTGAATAACAAATGGCCACAAATGTAGCACATTGTTCCTTGTTATCCGATCCCTTTTTTCTACAACGACTACTTTGGCACCCAATAGCTGTGCCTCGATAGCAGCGCGCAAGCCACAGGGGCCCGCTCCGATAACCAATACCTTCAACAAAGTTTTGATACGGAATATTGAAAATATCACTTAAAATTTTGTTTCAGCCTAAAAAAGTTAATTAAAAATACTTACCCTTGCATTCGTACATGCCTTTCCTCTATTGTAACATTTGTGACTAGCTCGTTTATCAAATTTATTCCATAGTGCTTGGGCCTTCCATGACCTTAACTTGGACTGAAATAACAAATTTATAAATGAATAATCTTTAATAAAATATTGTTAATACAATGGGTTATTTAGAGGTTAAAATATGGGTCATTAATCAGAGAGTCTTGCGAAGATGAACATAATTGAGATAGGATAAAGGAGGATAAATGGCTGCAAAAGGCTGGAACGTGGAGTGAGGCATGGATATGATAGTTTGAAAACAAGAGTAAGTTGACGTCATCCCAACACAGGGAAGCGTTAATTAAAAGTAATGTAAAAAAAAAAAGTATCTTTTAAATTACCATATCAGTACGACTCTATGCCCTCAGTATAAATCCACATATTTTTCAGATCTTTAAAATTACGAAAATTGTTCATGGAAAATTGTTTAAACCAACTTGGAACAGTTTCCTAATATTACCTCTCCAACTATCAGAAGTAGCAGCAGTTCTCTCTTTTTTTAGTTTTAACTCAAAAACTGAGTCTGCATCTCTAAGAAACGATATTCTGCTATTCAAGAAATTTCTTCAACTTTTCTCAAACTCGTTTACTACCTGTGTTTTGATTCATCGTGTTTCAATTCCACCAACCGAAGCACTTTCTTAAATGTCAACGATTACAGCCGACAATGTATTTCCAAACCGCTTCAAAAAGCCCAGGTCACATTTTGTTATATCCTCGAGATACGAATCAAAAGAGCAAATTGGACTGACTGCTTATCCCACCAGAATGGTGACATCACCTCCGACAGGGGATGTCACCCTCGCCACCAGCAGGCTTACAGAGGCACTGTACGGCATATCCGAGAGTTGGCGGGAGAATTGCAAGACCTCCCGTCCCCTGGTGGACCCCGGAATGCAAAGCAGACTACCCATCAAAAAGCCGGCCCTAAATAGATTTAAACGGCATCCGACGGAGGAAAATTTAAAAGACCAGGAGCCAGATAGAAACGTTTAATCAGACAAGCTAGGAAAGAAACCCTCACCTCAAACATAAAAAACGTAGAGCACATAAAGAATTCTTTTTCTTAAAAAAAAAATCTGTTAATAACTTTGTTATTTTACAAATATCAGAGTTTTAGTTATTTTTAAAAGTGAGGATAGTCACAGAAATTTCATTATTATTGATCTACTTCAATCCTAGAGAGGAAATAAAAGAGTTATGTGACTGATAAAATTTTACTTAACTTTAGTTCGCATGAATATCTTTCTTGTATCCATCTTAATAAAGTAATTGATTCTGACGGTTTTATTTGTGAATAAAAAAGTCAAAAATAGTACAGACATGATACATAAAGCCGCAGCTAGTTAAAAGGGTGTTCATCTGGTTAAAAAACTTGAAAGAAAAATCCTTAGTTTTAATTAATGGGAGGTCGAAGTCTGATAATCTTGCATAGTTTACTTTCACTAGCTTTATCTGCTTGGATGTTATACAATGAAGAGTTAGTGCAGAAATTTTAGAAGGGCTAAACAGAAACACTCCGCATTCTAATAAGATTGGAAACAGTATCGATCAATTCATTTGTTTTATAATTAACCTTGTACTGGTTGTTAAAAACAAAAAATGGACAAAACCAGGTTTCCAAAAATTTGTTTTTTAAAACTGAAGTTTCACAATGCAAAGGTGAATTTAAAATATTACTGCTATACCTAATTACTAAACTTAATTAATAAATTTATTCCATCCTTTGTTTGGTTTATTATTACTGTGAATATGATATGTTATCTACTGTTGATAAGAATAAAGATTTCTTATTTCATGAAGACATTGCTAAAGCTAAAAATTCTACTTAAAGTACATATTTGAATGTAATATGCCAAAATTGTACTTTAGAATATTATTTTCTATGTTCTTGAACGATATACTTTTGTTTGTTTTCAATTTTCAAATTTATATTAAACTAATGTTATCTATTATGTTAGTTGATATTTAAATCATGTAACGATGTGATTTTTCTATAAAATAATTAACTATTATTATTGTTATTAAGTATCCGAAGGTAAAGAAAATCGCTAGAGTCATTTAAGAGAAATTTTAAGAACTAAGAAAATATTCAGTGAAGACGCACTTCCGCTTGATGGATTTAGATATAAACTATGAAATTAATCGATAATGGTGCCCAAATGGAATAATAAGTTTAATCATCATGTGTTTTTTCGTTTTTTAGACATTTTTTCTCTCTTTCTCACTTTTCCCCCTCCAATATGACTTCATGGTTTTTATTAAATTATTGACTTAATGAAAAGATTTTATTAGTTTCGCAATAGAAAAAAATAAAAACTTTTTTTGAGCGTAGTTGTGCCCTGCGATCTGAAAGATCTATTGTGCCCGGAGCTCCTCGAGTACTATCAGCCTCCCGGCAGTGTTCTCTCGTTAACAGATACAGCGTTACCATCAAGCCCAACGATACTGATTGGGGTAACTACCCTTTACTCTTTAAACTTAAAGAAGGTAAGCTCCCAAAATCCCAGAAAATTTTGGAAAAATGTTTCAAATAAAAGTGACATGCATGTATGTAAGACAGGATTCTCTCTGTGCGTGTGTGTGTGTACACGAAGTTTTAAGTAAAACTTTAGGGCAATTTTTTTTTAAATTGCCAAAAATCCGAGAAAACATTCTATATTTAACATATTCACACAAGCACTGGCACACGTATACAACATACGCGGAGAGTCGCTAAAAAGGATTTTTATTCTCAGGGGATTTCTGGTGAAAGTAATTTTGAAATTTTAACACGATTGCCAAACATCCTCTTACAGCATTAATAGGAAAATAAAAACAATTATTTGTAATTTTTTTCCTTTGGTTACTTTGAGTAGAAAATAACAGCATCTTTAGAAACTAATGAAGCACTGATAGCAGCATCCAAAGAAAGGTAGGAATTCTATTTAAGATAAAATCAACTTTATTCATTGTCATATCCGTCATCCTAGTTGAATAATTTTATATTATACTATATTAGGTGACTTTTTTAAAGTATTTACATACCTTTAACTTTGGATAGAACTGATTAAAATTGGTTGGCCTGATATGTAAGAGACTGCAGAGATGACGATGATGTGAAAGTATCGCCTTAAGTGTTCCAGCACTGCAGAACTGGTCGAATACTTCAGCTGCAAGTGCTGCATTCTCTGCTCTCTCCATAGCCTATCCTGTAAATGTTAGAATAATAAGGATTATTTAATTTTCAAACAAAAATAAATAAATAAATAAAACACTATGTTATGTCAGGCTTTAGTGGCAAGAGAAGATATTAAAATTTTTGCCTTAAAACTTCTAATCAATTTATAAATTAATGTCAGAACAGCCTATTATTTTTTTGCAACTCTAACACCAGTCAACATAGGAGTGTTTCTTCCTATAATTCATTTGCCCCTAAATATATTTCCTGTACATTCTATGGCAAAAATCTGAAATGATCTTTTAGGTTTCCGCGGCCATTTTCATAAAAACATTTCAGTTTCCGGGTTTGCTAGAAAACGATGTTCTCCCTTATCGCAATGAGCTTCTTCAGGTCGAACACCCTGAAAGCTAATGGAGCATTGAAGCTTGGTAAAAAGGGGGGGTGGTCGCCCAGAGGAAGAACCACCTCCTGAAGAAGCTCATTACAATACTGACGAAACGTCAGTTTCTAGCAAACCACTGACGCAAACTGAACTCGGAAACAAGTGTTTTTCAAAAATTTAGAATGTCAAATCGGTAAAAAATTTAATTTTGTAACAAATTTGTTTTATTTATTTCCCCATAAATTTTCAAAAAAAAAAAAAAAAAAGTATCATGTAGTACAACATATTGTGATTAAACTTCTCCTACATCAAATTTTCATTATAGGTGACTTCAAATAATTTTTACATCATCTAGTTATTATGACTATAGTGATCAGCAAATCGCATGAATGTGCAACTGAGACATTGAAAAAAGTTGCTTTCAAAATACAATTTATCTTAAACTTAAAAGTAAAAGTAAACTGTTATAACAGTTAGGCGATTTGAATAGGGGGGCATGTGGTAAGCACTTCACAGTTCCTACGCCGTTTATAGTTCCGGCCTTCGCTACCTAGGGCGCTACTAACTGTACCTTCCCACTTTTCATCACGATGCTGGGTCAACACTGACTTTGCCCTCACCGGAATCGAACCCTGAATACTCGCACGAAAGGTGAGTGCGCTAGCTACTAGGCCAACGCGTGAGGACTACTACAGTTTAAACAATAATAAAAATGCCAAATTTTCATTAAACTTGTAATTTTTACTTAGTTTGCCTGACAAAAATACAACGGTAGTGGGGATACGTTTTAGTTAGCACCCAGGGAAATAGTAGTTGAAGTGATTACATTATAATTCAGAAGACAAGTCAATAACATTAAATAAACCAAATACAATTTTTTGAAATCTGACGTCATATATTCCTCAGAACAATCAATTGTACAGGAAAAATGTTTCGTATAAAACTATTAGGTATTTATAAATGTGCAGATTGTGTTGGAAGATTAACGAAATTCGCGAAAACTCAAAAAAAAAAAAAATTATTCAGTAAAGGTGCACTTCCGGTTGTTGGATATTGATCGAAACTTTGATTTTAGATGCGGTTATAGTACTTAAACGGAATATCAAGATTAGAGTTTCAAATCATTTTTCATTTTGGAGATACTTTATTCAAATGCCATACAGACAGACTCATACCATTTTCTAAAAATATTATTCTCTTAACTAGAGTAACATATATTTCCGATAGAGACTCAATTTGCGAAAATTTGACATGATCGCAGTATTTCCTCTTTCAGCAGGAAGAGGAAGTAATATGTGTGTTTTCAGCTTTTACAGTACGTTTTATTACCATTAATGGAGAAGAGACTCATATCCTGATTCAAAAAATGAAAATAAAAATTGTGACAGACCTTTATGCAATAGTTGCCAAACATTGCGGTTTATGACACCAGCTTAAAGCGCAAAATGTTGGTTATGCAGCAGAAACCGTGACAAACTCTGTCACGCAATATACGTATTGCCTCTTCAAGGGGATGGTTGAATTGCATCCAGATACAGTATTATTTTATTTTCTAAACTTGAAACTTTATTCTTTATCTGCAGAGTTGCATTGTATAAAACAGTAACAAAGTATTTGTTTCAAGCAACCCATCACAAAAAAATCATCAAAAAAATCTGTCGGTGTTTTTGGGGTGAAAAACGCAGAAAAATGAAAGCACTGTTCAGGAAAAACGCACTTCCGGTCAACCGATTATTTTTCTGGTCAACATATTTACTTTTGATTAATATTATTTAGATGATAGAATTGTACATTAAACTGAAATATCACTTTATAAGTAAACATAATCACACTTCTCTCCCCCAAAAGCCGCTTTAAATGAATCTCCCCCCCCACCACAAGAAATGTTTCAAATAAAAGTTGTGGCTCTCTGTATTTGTATATGTAGTTAATACAACAAGTTTAAAGAAAATCGTTGAGCCGTTTTCGAGAAAATCGCAAAAAACTTAAAAATTCATTCAATAAAGTGGTAGATGTAGACTATTGTAAGGGATTATTGCACTGCACTGACCTGAAAGATCTATTGTGTCCCCCGGAGCCTTCTCCAATGCACAGCCGGTCTCCAAGCAGTGTTCTCTAGCTACAGACAACACTGCCCATCACCGTACAGTGAGTTGTAGAGGCTCCTAGGAAGAGAAAATCTAAGGGCAGCATGCTGGATCCGCGTTGCTAGTCCAGCGCGCTACCACTGAGCTATTCCCTTCCTTCTCCCTTGGCTTTCGCCAATTAATTGGGGACGGAGACTGTGTTTGTCCTTGACTGTAAAGTGTAGAGTGTATGTAGTTTAAGTGTATTGTGGACTGTTCTGACGAAGTGCATGGCGTACTGAGCTGTGGTAACCCGAGGGGTCGCTACTCCCCAAGTAACTGCATGCAACAGATACTCCTTGCGGGCTAATAAAGTGGTAATTCCAGTTGTGAAAAATTTTGACAGGTAAGTTCCTGTCGGATCCTATGGTGATATCCTATACGGTATGTCAATTTTGAACTTTTGCGATTTTTCGTTTTTGAGCTATACATACACACACCATTTTCTAGTAAAAACACATTTTAGACCCAGAGAACCTCAGAACTTGTATTTCCGGTGAAAAGTCGATATCGAAAATTTGACACGATTACAATACTTTCTCTAACAGGAGTTTTCCTCTTTGAAAACGAAACTGAAAGAGAGCTAACGATAGACTTTTTTTAGCTAATGCATTTTTACTAGATATATAGTTTGCGTTCAAATTTTCGGTATATTGAATTTTCACCGGAAATACTCGTTTTGAGATCTCCTTAGTCCATAAAAGTGGTTTTTCGAAAATGCGTCAGTGTGTGTGCGTTGTGTGTGTGTATGTAAACAGCATAGTTCAAAAACGAAAAACCGCAGAAAGTTTAAAGTTAATATTCTGTTTAGGTATCACTGCGATCCGACAAACTGTCAGATATGTTTAGGTATCACTGTCAGATAAGTTATCTGACAAAATTCCTCAATCGAAATTATTACTTGACTGAATGTATTTTTTTCACTTTTTTGCGATTTTCTTGAAAATGGTTCTAACAATTTTCTTTAAACTTGGAATATCAATTACACATACTAAGTGCTGTAATTTTTATTTAAAACATTTTTCTGGAAAAATTAATTTAATGCGTCTTTTTAGAGGGCTAATTTTCTATCATCAAATTAAAATTAAATATGTTGTCGAAATTCAGAATTTCAAGAAAATTCAGAGAAAAGAAAATGGCCGAAAGTGGGTTTTTTTTACTGAACAGTTTTTTCAGTTTTTCTCCATAAAAACACCGACGTATTTAATTAAATTTGGTATACTAACTATGAATATGGGAACCTATAAGTTTTGGTTGAAACTTTTTCAGAGAAAGTTCGTTTAAAAATGTTTAGTGGGGGAAGTTATGGTTTTTTTTCAACCAAGTCATTTTATTAAATTTAGTTTCTTAAATTAGGAGAAAGTAAACATTTAGTAATAATTATAAATTTGAAGAAAATATGTCTAAACTTGGAAAGTAAGAGAAAGTCGTGTGAGTGTTTCACACTTTTGTTTAATGATCTTCCGTTTTCTGACTGACCTTCAGTAATGTATGATGTTTTGGCATTTAAAATCGATAAACCTTCATGTTGCATTTAAAGAATGAGAACAATTTATAATTAAAACTATGTTACATTTCTGAAACATGAAGTGTGATCATTCTATTGGAAAACGAATGAAACCATGTGTATGAATATCTTATAATTAGGAAATGTAATGATTGTTGTTTGCAACATTCGTCGTCATGGTACAATAAATTACTTTAAAACTAGATGCACGAAATTCAAGAGTAAAAATTCGATGTTAAGAGCCCTGGATATATCTTAACCACCCAGTTGTAATAGCAACGACTTTACTTGTCAAATAGGTTTTTCATGCTCCACTTTGCAAGAATTAGTAGCAGAGAGAAGGATGTCGCTTAATATTTAGTGAAAGCAATCATATGTTCATACTGCAAACTAACTCTTTTAAGTTGTTTATTATTTCTTTAATAGTTCAATTCTAAGTTCTAGTTTATAATGTTTACAATAAATTAATATAAATATGCTCATGAAGTTTAAACTTTTTTTTTTTTTTATTAATAAGAATATTTTCTTTTGCACTATTATGGTGATATTCGCTTTCACTTCTAATGCGTTTATCAACTCCATACTTTTTCTACAAGAATCTTTATAGAAAGTTCACAGAAGAGACTTAAATAATCAACTTCTTTTAATTAATTAGTAAGAAATAGTATTTTAAAGCCGTTCAATCCAAATGATCGTTTATAATTCCTTCCTGTTATCTGTTATGTGTTGCAACAAAATGGCCACATTTCATATATGATATTATTAACAAAAAAAATAGAGCTTCATTTATCTGTAAACAAAAATTAAAAAAAACTAAAGATTCCTTGTTAGCAAGGAAATTTAATCAAGCGATTAACTCAGTGATAGCGTAGTACTGACCCCCCACGCGGAAGTACCCGGTTCCAGTCCAGTGCTAGGAACCTCTACGCTCGCTGTCCGGTAATGGACAGTGTTGTCTGTACTGAGAGAACATAAAGGACGGCAATGCACTGAGAAGGCTCCAGGTGCCAATGACTATAATAAATGCTGGCACGCCTTATAAAATAAAATAAAATATGGTTTGTATATTACATAAATGCCATTAAAGGTCAAGAGCCATAACTTTTCCGCATTTTCTATTTACAGCACTAATTCTTTCATACATTTACTCTACATCATTGATTAGTAGGAAGCTACAAATGAGGAAGCTATTCTTGAATAGTATATTGGTTAAATAAAGATAATGTGGTGTGAAACACTCACACGACTTTCTCTTACTGCAGTCAACACAGATTTAAGTAACATACTTTCTCTATTCATAGTAAGTGTAACAAATTTAACGAAATTCATGATTTTTTATAAATAAAATCGTAGAAAACTGAAATAACTTCATTAGAAACGCACTTCCGGTCAACTGATTTTCTTCAAACTCAAAATATTGGCAACATATTTAATTCTATTTAATATTATTTAGATGATAAAATTGTATAATAATAAACTGAATTAGCATTTTAGGAGAAAACATAATCATGCCTCTCTTTCAAGAAACCACCTTAAATGAATTTTTCCAGAGAAATGTTAGCCCTGATTCGAGCAATCTCTACTGCATGGAATATACAATCCAAGATTTAACTAGAACAGGAACAAATCCAATCAGAGCCAGAAGTAACTTGGTCAGCAAAGACCCTGCCGCCGACGATCATAATGCAATAGACAAAGAAGCATCTGTGGCCTGGCTCCGGCGTGGCCACCTTTATCCGGAAACGGAGGGCACCCTAATCGCGATTCAGAACCAGGTCATAGCTACAAGATATTTTACAAGCCATGTGTTGGGGGGACTCTAGGATCATGGATAGCAATTGCACACTGTGCTACATTTGCTGTAGCCCCAGAGACTATATGTCATATCGTGTCTGCATATCCAGTGCTGGCGCAAAGGAACTATCTCCGCAATATTATAGCTAAGACGGTCCATGGAGAAGTGGTTCGCGGGCTAGGATTAGTCGAGAATGTCCCACTGTGTTATAGATACGACCCGTGCCCTGGTCCTTCAAAATGCCAGACATCAACTATATTGGAATAGAGTAGTGCTCACAGGCCACACTGTTGCCGGAACCAGACCGGATCTATACCGGTTCGATAAAAGCACGGGACAGATCTTCATTATAGATGTTACTATCCCAGATGCCGCTAATCTTGCCCAGAACGAAAAGTTGGCGAAATATAGACCGCTGGCAGTCGAGATTATCCTCCGTATGGAGAGAGGTGTGACGACGGTCGAGATCGTGCCGCTGGTGATCTCCATTGAGGCTAATCCCGAGATCTGTTAGTGCAGGACTCAACAAGCCCAAAATACGCAGCAAGCTGTCATCTGCACTCATGCAGGACGAAAATGACAAGTTTTATTTAAACTTGAATTCTTAATAAATATTTAGTTGCTTTCAATATTAAACAGCCGGCAGAACCTATACTACAATAAGGGAGTAGCAACAAATTATTTGGGGGGGGAGGGGAGGGGAGAAAGTTTCGAAGAAAAGAGACAGGTCTTCTTGGATAAGTCAATATACCGAGTATTGAAAAATCCGCTGGTTCGTTACCCAGGAAATCACGGGAATTAAAAAAAAAAACTTCAGGAAATTCGAATTTAATAAATTGATGTTCTTCAAAACTCGGAATATTAGAAACAATTTTAATTCTCATGACCATCCAACCGTTTTAATTCTCAGACTTAATTCAACCGTAATTAAATTGACATTTTAAAGGGAAGTTTAATGTCAGCAATTCCCTAAAGGGACTCCTTAAAGCCTTTTTCTTCCGAAACAAGTTTCAAACAACACCCGCTATAGTTCTTATCAAGAAAATCTCGGAAAACACCTTTCTCAGAAACTTCGAAAATGACTATCTCTAGAAAAATGTCTCAACTAAACGTGTACACTAAATCTACACATATACACTGAAGTTTGAAGAAAATGGAGGTATTTAAACAAACAAAAAATCTGGTGTGAAACACTCACACAACTTTCTCTTAGCTCCAGGTTTCTCCAAATTATAATTGAGCAAATTTAATAGTTTATGGGTCAGCCAATTTACGAAATTCTTCGAAAACTGAAAAAAACTATTCAGTAAAAGCACACTCCGGTTTACAAATTTCTTAAACTACGGAATTTTGGCCATCTATTTATTTCTAATTAATTTTCTTTGGATGATAGAATTGTATAATCAACTGTGATAGCACTTTAGAGAAAAACGTAACCCCACCCCTCCCCTAAAAGTGCCATTAAATAAATTTTCCCAGAGAAATGTTTTAAATAAACGTAGTAGATCTTTGCATTTTTAGTTTATATACGTAGTTTCAAGAAAATCGTCGGAGCCATTTTTGAGAAAATTGCGAAAAAGATAATAAATCATTTAGAAAAGTGGTAAAGTAAACGCACTTCCGGTTATCCGATTTTTTCAAACTTGGAATTTCAACAACATATTTAATTCTAATTAACATTATTAGGATGACAGAATTGTCTAATAAACTGAAATAGCACTTTATATGTAAATCTAACCCTCCCCCTCCCCCAAAAGTGCCCTTATAAATGCATTTTCCCGGAGAAATGTTTCAAATAAAAGTTGTAGCTCTTTGTATGTGTGGTTGATGTTGCAAAGTTTAAAGAAAATCGTCGGAGCCATTTTTGAGAAAATTGCAAAAAAGTAAAAAAAATCCAACTAGTAAAGTGGTACTTCCGGTTGAGGAATTTTGACAGATAACGTACTGTCACATCCCATGGAGATACCTAAACGGAATATCAAGTTTCTACTTTCTACGGTTTTTCGTTTTTGAGCTATGCTGTTCACATACATATACACAAACACATACACACACAGACCATTTGCTAAAAACCACTTTTTTGGACTCGGGGACCGCAAAACGGATATTTCCGGTGAAAACTCGATATCGAACATTTGACACGATTACAATACTTCCTCTCACTAGGAGTAAGAGAAAGTAAAAAATAACACAAAATCCATTCTACAAAGAGGTATTTCTTGGTTGAGGAATTTAGGAAGATAACTTCTTATAGGATCCCATGATGGTGGGGACCCATAAGAAATGTCAAGTTTGAGTTTACTGTTATTTTTACTTCCTCTTACTGATAAGTTTTGAGGTCCCAAAAATCCAAACAATTAGTTTTTAAAAAATAGTCTTCTCTCTTTCCTCTTTCTCTAACTCACTCTGTGTGTGTGTGTGTGTGTGTGTGTTCACAAACAATCGCAGGAAGTCCGCTTAGGTACAACCACAACATCTGACTTGAAGGTTTCGCGCAAATCCATGAACCGGAAGTATGACTTTAATATTTTTTTTTTCTCAATGATCTCCAAAAACAGCTCCAACGATTTTCTTTGAACTTCTTACACTATCTACACACATAAATAGCTATCACCTTTATTTGCAATTTTTTTCCGGAAAAATTTATTTATGAGAGGTTTTTGAGGGAAAGCAGCGTCTTGCTTTCCTCGAAAGTACCACCTCCAATACAGTGTATGGTTTTGCCATCTCGTACATTAGAAGTATTAGAAGCAGTAATACTTGGAATGCTCAAATATACAGATATATTAATACCTAACACTTATAGGTAATAACCAAACATTTAATTGAAACATGTTCTAAAAACCCCGCAGGGGAGTAGATTACCTGCTCCTGAGGAGTGACGACCCCACGGGTACCAATCAGCACACCCACATGATTTTACACTTCATACACCTACACTATCTATCTAAAACTACACTTATTTACATCTTACACTTACATTAGGCACTCCGTATGGTCCAATTGTATCCACGGTACCTCTGCCTGTCGTAAGGGGCGACTAAAAGAGACTCTTCCCACCACTGTTCGGGGGTGAAAAAAGTACCTACCATCACCGCTCCCTTTCCCTTCCACCCCTTCTCCTAAACCCTTTCTGAAGTGGCAGACAAGGCTCGCAGTCGTAGTGAAGACAATTTGTCTAAGAGATGGTGGGAACTCTGAAAAAAAAAAAATCCCCTAGTCCAACAGGTTGGGGGGTTAATGCGTAGGGCCAGTATTGAGGACCAGAACCTCAGTATTGAGGAAATCCTAAAAAAAGGCTGATTTTAGATTTCATAACGGAATTTGTAGCGTTCAATTTCAAATATAGGAGGTTATTTGTTGAGGTTACGTATTGTTTTTCACTTCCACACCTGCTCTATATTTTCGTTACTACAAGTAAGTAAAATCTGAGGTTTAAAGAAAATTTGTCATTTTATGTATACCTAATTGTATTAATACAGGTGTAAGGGAAGGAGTTTCATAGCAGATTTTTTTAGCTATGTCGTCATATATACATCATTCACATTCATAGACCTTGGAAATTTTTACTCAGTTGCTCAACATAAATACAACAAAGATGGTTTGGAACATGTTGATGAGTACGCTTGGTACGTAGATAGAAAAAGAATGAATATGTTTACACTATAATCCAGAAGAGAGCGCCAAAACTCATAAATATAACATTTACTGTTCAAAACATTTAAAAACTCAAAAGAAACAACTAATTCAAATAATCGCACAGATTCCACAAAGCACCTTAAAAATGTATCAAATAAAAGTGTTAGGTATTTTCATTAATACTTATACAGTCAGCAATCCCCGTTTAAACAAATATCATCACAGCTGTTTTCAAGAAAATGACAAAAAAAACTTAAAAGCCTATACTGTAAAATTACACTTCCGGTTTCCTATTTACTTCAAACATGAAATTTTAGCAATATTTCTAAACCACACCAGTATTATATAAGTGATAATATAACCACACATACATACATCTAAAGTTTACCGCTACTCTTCACCCCAGTATATTCCAAACATCAATTTTCCTATGAAAAATTCACTAATAAAAGTTATAGATATTTTTATGTGTATGAATTTATGAAGTTTGAAGAAAATCGTTAGAGCCGTTTCCGATAGAATTGCGAAAAAAAACTGAAAATAAAATAATCTGGTGTGAAACACTCATACAACTTTCTCTTACACCAGTTCTCAAAATTATAATTGACAAATTTTATAGTTTGTGTACCAAATTTAATGAAATTCTTCGAAAACTGAAAAAAAATGTTCAGTAAAAGCGAACTTCCGGTTTACTAATTTTCTTGGAAAATCGGAATTTTGGCCATCTAACGTACTGTTAGATTTCTAATTAATTTTGTTTGGATGATAGAATTGTATAATCAACTATGATAGTTTAGAGAAAAACATAACCCCTATCCCCCACCCTAAAAGTGCCATTAAATGAATTTTCCCAGAGTAATGTTTTTAAATAAAAGTTGTAGATCTTTGTATGTTTAGTTTATATAGAAAGTTTCAAGAAAAACGTTGTAGCCATTTTTGAGAAAATCGCGAAAAAGTGAATAAATCATTTAGTAAAGTGGTAATGTAAACGCACTTCCGGTTATCCTATATTTTCAAACTCGGAATTTCAACAACATTCTCAATTCTAATTAACATTATTTAGATGACTGAATTGTCTAATAAACTGAAATAGCACTTTAGAGGAAGCCGTAACCCCATCCCTCCCTTAAAAGTGCCATTAAATGAATTTTTCCGGAGAAATGTTTAAAATAGCCAAAAAGTAAAAAACGAACAGAATTTTGACACATAACGCACTGTCAGATTCCATGGTGATACCTAAACGGAATATCAAGTTTTAGCTTTCTACGATCTTTCGTTTCTGAGCTATGCTGTTCACATACATACATACAAACCATTTTGTAAAAACCACTTTTTTGGACTCAGGAGATCTCAAAACGGATATTTCCGGTGAAAACTCGATATCGAAAATTTGGCACGATCACAATACCTCCTCTTACCAGGAGTAAGAGAAAGTAAAAATTACTCATAATCTTGAAATAAAACTTACATCACTTCTCAATTTCAAGAGTTAGTATCCATAAAAAATATTTCTAATATTTTTGTTTTGAAAACTTGAATAAAAGTTAGAGAGACAGATAAATTACTTTTAAGTATTATTCTATTAATCTTAAAAGTATAAAAATTAATTTAAGACTAACCTAATAATTCTAGGAAAAGTATAGATGATACATTAAATGAAAAGTTAGTTTTTATTTTAAAACAACAATGTATATTTAAAGTGCTCCAGTCAGGAAATTTAAGTGATGCAAATACATACATTAAGGAACAAAAAAGAAAAATTAATTAGTGTTAATAAAAAGAGGTCCCTTTAATAACTGTGTCCAGTGAATAATATCCCATCAGGATATTACATAGGAAGTGTTACAGACACGGACTAAACAGTTCACCTTATGCTAACTGGAGCAAAACATAAGTTGGTGGGTGGGGAGTTTTTAAGACCCAAAGCCTAGTGCACAAGAAATATATTTAAAAAAAAAAAAATTACTCGCATTCCATTTATTCTGTAATAATTATGTTATAACAATTACTTAATCACAAGTTATAAAAGTAAATGAGATTGTGATAATAAAGAAATAAAATAAGTTCTTAATGTGTCCATCAAAATGTCACATGCCTCTTTCAAATTCCTGGATATCAGCCAGAAAGCTAAGATGACCTGATTTTATCCTCCTTTAAATAATATGAAATTTTATACTTAATTTTTTAAAATTATAATTACATGAACTTAATAATTGATTTTTTTATATATAATTAATAGCATTTAAAATTCAATACTTAAATACTTGTCATTTTCTTTGTCTAAGTTTAATAAACTATTTATTATTCTAAGGTGATTTATAAACAATAGCGTCTATGCATTGTCAATGAGAACAGTTACGTCATTATGACAACTTTAAGTTGTGAGAAATAATTACTTAAATAAAGATCTACAAACGCAATAAATTTATGGAACTTGCCTTTTGTAAAGAAAACAAAAAATTGAACCAATTCAAAAGCAAATACAGTATTTCATATTCATCAATTCAAGAAGTAGAAGACTGAAGAGAATAAATAGCTAAGTGGTTAGCATACTGGACTCCCACACGGAGGTCCCGGATTCTAGCCCAGCTGTGCTGCCCTTAGATTTTTTCCTAGGAGCCTCTACAGCTCACTGTGATGGACAGCGTTATCTGTATGAGAAAATACTGTCCGAATTGCTCTGAGAAGGCTCCGGGCGCTAATGACCCCAGATGTTGACGCGCCTTAAATTAAAAAAAAAAAAGTAGAAGAAATAGATAACCAACTAAAAAGCAGTATCAACTAAATTTGCTCTGTGCAAGAAGTGTATGTTATTACACTGTTTGACAAAAAACATCCTGATGATGGGCGAACGCCCGAAACCCCTTGATGACCACAAAAAGAAGCAGGCTATCACGGAAAATATCTCTGATAAACAGCAGTACTCAATTGCAGCTATTCCTAAAAAAGTTGTGCGAACATCTTTGGGAGCACTATAAACAGGTTGTCGTCTCATGAATCGAGACCCACAGCTTAAGCACATATTATTGAAGTCATTTTGAGTCAAAATTGTCTAACAAATATAGGTCCGAAATTGCTTCCTGTTTAAATTACAGCCACTGAGCTGAAATTCAAAAAAAAGAAGTAAAAATTTGTTTTAAAGAGAACTTTATTATTAAAGGGTCAAATTCCATTATGTGTCTTCTTCAATTGTCAGTTGTTTTCAATTGTATGCTGTTCAGTTACTTTCAATTGTTTTCCGCTGTTTTCAAGTGTCACTTTTTGTTTTAAATTATTTACGTCAGTTTGCGTTGATTTACGAAGTTGTTAAATAAACTAACTTAAAAACATATTTTTCAAAGACGAATACGCTGATATTCATTACGTAATAGTAACTAAAATGCGGGCAGCTGCAGAATATTGCAAGCGATATCCTAATCGCAGAGTACCAGATAGCTGGGTATTCGGAAAAGTTCACCGATGTTTAAAAGAAACAGAATCGTTTCCTAAAGCTCTGATGCACATGACCGAGATGGTGTTAATTAAGAGAAAGCCACATTAGAGCGCAGTCCATCGGCATCTGGTTTGCGATTAACTTTTAATATATACAGACTATTTGAAAGAAGGTATGGAGAACATTATGTTATTTTGGGTTACCATCTCCAAAGATTCCAGGATACCTGAAGATCTTGGCCTTACTGACCATCAATATGTATTTCAACAAATTTTATTCACTGACGAAGCTACCGTAGAGATGTTATCACAAATGGCCGAAACTCACATTATCGTCCATTGAAAAACCCACAGGAAACCTTCGAAACAAATTTTCAGCATAGATTTTTAGTAAAGTTTGCTGTGGAATTATTAACGACCAACTTATCGGACACTTTGTCCGATTTTGTACTGGAGAGGTCGTTTAGTAGGGGATAATTATCTTTTTTGGAATATAAACTGCCCCTTCTTATGGAGAATGTTCCTCTTGCATACAAGAATTCAGAACAAGGATTCAGGAGGATGGCGCACCAGCTTATTTGGATACGAGGGTAGCTTTATTTTTAAATACTTGGTATCGCAATCGTTGGATCAAAAGAAGTGGTCCAGTTCCTTGGCCTCCGAGGTCACCTTATCTTACACCTCTCGACTCCAAATTGTAAAATCCAATGGTAGATATCAACTCATTACCAGAATTATGAATGCTGCGAACATAAGAAATTCTCCTTGACATCTTAGAACGAGCACTAAATCACTCATGCGCAGGACTAGACTTTGTATTGCAGCTGGAGGAGATCATTTTGAAAGAGAATTTGAACAAATAAACTTGTTAAATAAAGTTTTGTTAAAAAAAAAATATTTATTTATTTTTATTAATTTTAGCTCTCCAACTTTCAATGGCTGTGGACCCACGAGTCATGGGACACCCTGTTTAATACCATATTGATGGAGCATTCTTGGTAAATGGTCATTGGCCAATCCGGAGCCTTCGTGAAATTGTATCTTAGTATTTAGAAATATTTTTGGTTAAAATTTGTTTATTAAAAGAGAACAAAAGGAAAAAGTGAAACAGGAAAAGGGCTTATTTAGAAAAAGAGTCATTTCCTTAGGTTAAAGAACATATCAAGAGCACTTGGACAGAAAGTTCGCTACTTTTTACATCCCCCACACAGAGGATTTATAAGATTCTCTTTATTTCTTTTAGTTCCTGCTTACTGTAAGAGGAAATATTAAACTTGTCAAATTATCGAAACTGAATTTTAACTAAAACTCCAAATTTTGATGGGACCTGAATACAATAAAAATGGTTTATAACGAATTAAAGAATTACTCAAAAATTAAAAAATAACCAAAAACTCATATTTGAAATGAATTCATGTAGGTATCATCGGAAGTTTCACATAATATTCGGTCAAAATTCTCAACCAGAAGTGAGACCCTTCTAGTTTTTCACGATTTCTTTGAAAAAGGATCCAAAAAAAATTTCATTTTAATTTGGAATATTAATTACATATGACACATTTTTCCGGAAGAATTGACTTCTGGATGTTATTGAATTTAATTATTACATTAATTATAGTAATTTTTATTGTCTAAAATTTTGTTCTCATACAAAATTTATCCAAAGAACTGGTATTAAGAAAGTTACAAGCCAAACTAAGAACTCCCTCCAAAAGCTAAAACTTCTATTCAAAAGCTTGAAATAATACTACATTGCAGACTCAAGTGTACTTTATCTCTGTACAATCTCTGACAACGTAATTTAGCAGAACACCTTGATTGCAGTGCTAACTAATACACTGGTAGGCGAAGGTATAGATAATTTGTTGTAGCGGATATTGCACCACGACCTGAAAGATCTGTTGTGCCCACCAGAGCCTTCTCAGACAACACTGCCCATCACCATCAGTGATTTGTAGAGGCTCCTAGGAAGAGAAAATCCAAGGGCAGCCTGCTGGATTCGAACCCGGGACCTCCGCGTTGCTAGTTCAGCGAGCTATCACTGAGCTAATCCCTTCCTTGTACCTTGGCTTAGGCTTATTAACTAGGAATGGAGACCCTAGTTTGTGTACGTGTTTGTCCTTGTCTGTAAACAGTAGAGTGTATGTAGTGTAAGTGTATTGTGTACAGTTCTGAGGAAGTGCATGAAGTACCGAGCTGTGGTAACCCATGGGGTCGCTACTCCCTAAGTAACTGCATGCATCAGATACCACTTTTGTAGGCAAAGACAAAAGTATAAAAGGAATGTTTTGAAACATTGACATTCTCTTCCAACTCTACCAAATGACAAATTTTCATCAACTTCTATTTTTTGTATTTTTTTTTTTATAATGCAATTTAATTATCCACAGGAGATGGAATATACAGATATGTCCTTATAGAACAAAACCTAACGTCACTTAAGGATACTCTAGTCTAGAGCCTTATCTAAAATCAATTTTCTCTGAAAAATGTTTCAAATAACCATATCAGAGCATTAAATATCTTGCATTAAAATTTTTACTTTCTCTTACTCCTAGTAAGGAGAAGTATTACAATTGTGTCAAATTTTCGATATCGAGTTTTCACCGGAAATATACGTTTTGAAGTCCCCTGAGTCCAAAAAAGTGGTTTTTAGCAAATGGTCTCTGTGTGTGTGTGTATGTGAACAGCAAGCTCAAAAACGAAAAACCGTAGAAAGTTCAAAACTTGATATTCCGTTTAGGTATCACATGGGATCTGAAGTACGTTATCTGTCAAAATTCCACACCGGAAGTACCACTTTACTAGTTGTTTTTTTTTTTTTACTTTTTTGCATTTTCTCAAAATGGCTCCGACGATTTTCTTTAAACTTGTTACATCCCTACACATACAAAGAGCTACAACTTTCATTTGAAACATTTCTCTGGGAAAATTCATTTAAGGGTGCTTTTGGGGGAGGGGTGGGGTTAGGATTTCATCTAAAGTGCTATTTCAGTTTATTGGACAATTTGCTCATCTAAATAATGTTAATTAGAATTAAATATATTGTTGAAATTCCAAGTTTAAAATAAATCGCATAACCGGAAGTGCGTTTACTTTTACCACTTTATTAAATAATTTTTTCACTTTTTCGCGATTCTCTGAAAAATGGCTCCGATGATTTTCTTGAAACTTCTTATATAAACTACGCATACAAAAGATCTACAACTTTTACTTAAAATATTTCTCTAGGTACATTCATTTAAGGGCATTTTTAGGAAAGGGGTGGTGTTATTTTTTCTTTAAAATGCTATCACAGTTGATAATACAATTCTATCATGCAAACAAAATTAATTAGAAATAAAAAGATTGCCAAAATTCCAAGTTTCAAGAAAATTAGTAAACCGTGCGCTTTACTGAATAGTTTTTTTCAGTTTTCGACGAATTTCATTAAATTTGGTACACTAAGTATAACATTTATGAATTATAATTTTGAGAACTGGAGTAAGAGAAAGTTGTGTGATTGTTTCACACCAGATTTTTATAAAAATCTTGGAGCAATTTTCAACAACTGCGACTATGAAAGCCACATTTCGTAACGATACCCTGGAAATATTCAAAGAGTATAATATAAAGATCAACTTTATGCGATACATTAATTTTTCATGTTTCTTTTCTTGTGTATGATTAGAATTTATCTTACATGCCCGGAATAACACTGACCAGAGGAAATCATTCAAGTAAAGCCGTACACCGGGAACGGACAAACCTATCAAAATTATTTTAAGATTTTAAAGGGATCCAATACCATTGCGACATTCTTGGCAAATATTTATCTTGTGCTAATTTTTTTTTTTTATCCTTCGCCAACTCCTAGCATTCTAGGCATTTCGTTTCTAGCAACCCAATAAAGAGCTGCTCTTCTCTCATGAGGGCATTATCCAGAATACAGTGTGACTGTTGTTGGTTCAAAATCATACACACATCGTGTGCTAAATAACGTCATTATTCAATCGTGATGAGGCCCTCATCAGAAGGCGTTGTTTGCAAAATCTTCAAGCTGCCATCTGATATTTAGAGTGAGCAACGTGCCAATAGCAGAGAAAAAAACAATTTTACTTATTGATCTAAATTAGTCATATTTAATCATTATGGCTATGGCTTCATCTATTAAGGCAAAACAAAAAAAAAATAAATAAATAAATTACTAAAACAAATAATTTACTGAAATTGGTAACACAAGAATCACAATAGTCAAATGACTTTCAGTTGATGGATCCAGAAATAAACCTTGCAATTTGAGTGGGAAGATGCAATTTTAAGTAAGGGAGGTGGGGCTTGTTGTTACAGTGTAATTTTTAAAAAATCGGCTGCGAGAAGCATTTCCTAAGTGGTCAAAGTTGAAAGATATGCGAGTGCTTTGTTGTAACCAGTTCCCGCTAAGATTCGATGCCTATGGCGACATTGTGTAACTTTCCTCGAAATATCATAGTGCAAGCTACATTTTATTATTGAAACTGTAAGCTGTGATCTGAAAACTACTGAAGGTAAGGCTTTCATACTTATGCTGTTAATTAATACATCTTTAACAATAATTTCAATCCAATATGTTGCGCTAGTATTCTTTGACGTGTGTATTTACGGATTAATTAGTGAAATAGCGACAGTGGGGTTAGTTGTTACACTTGGTTGGAGCATGTTGCTACAGTGTAACAACTTGCCCCACTGCATATCTTAAATCAAATCTCGGCAGTTCTTAAAAGAAATGAAGCCAAATACAAGAAAAACTAGAAAGTTGGCAATTGTAATAAAAAGAAAATTTGCGTCTCCAAAGCTCCGAACAAGAATAAAAAAAATAATGTGCCATTATATGAATGGCAAAAATGTGCCAAAAATAATTTATCAAAAAAATAAAGCTGCTGTTATTATTAAAATAAAGATCAGTAATTTGTTTATTGAACATATTTCAGTTTTATGTCCTTAAAATAAACACCCAAACATGTATTTTATACATTGTGCGCATTTTAATATTATTTGAATTATTTCAATGTTACTTCACTTTGAAAAATCTCAAAAAAATATATAATTAGTCGAAATAAATGAGACAACAAATTAATCAATTTTGTAGCAATTTTGAGTGGAACGTACAGCAATTAAAAAATGTTAACTGAAATTTGTACCAACAAGCCCCACATTCCCCATGCCTAAACTGGTACAAGTTTGAGCTTCCTGTGGTTTCTCATTTTATTATAGATATATATATTTTAGATATTTTGTTCATATAACTACACATAAAGAACATTCATTAAAAACGTTTTTTCCACACTTAGGAGACCTCAAAACATGTATTTCAGAAAAAACTTAATTTCAAAAATTGTTGACGATCGCAACTCTTCCCCTATACAGAAGTAAGAGAAAACAAAAAGATTTGCAACAAGAATAAGAGGTGACATCCCATTTTATGGAAATAAAATTTAATTATTATTTTATTAATACTTATTGGGCTGCGCGACGTCTAAAGGCCGAAGTAGCCAATAGAGTAGGCGTTGGTTAAAAAAAAAAATTAATACAATAAATAATATAAATCAAAACAATAATCAATGTGTTTACATGAAAACAAGTGAGAACTACAAAATATGTTCTCTTAAGTGGTGGCTTAATTCAGGAAGTAGATTTCAAGGTTGGGGCTTTTGGGTGGAAGGCGCAACCAGCCAGTGACTATTATAACTATTATTTACATTTACTACCTGTTCACTCTACTTCCCGAAAGAAAAAAATGAAGTTTTATTACATTATTCATAATTATGGCATGTTTTATTATTATTTATAAAAATTAGATATTACCTTTATATTATTAAAATACTTTTAAAAAATAGGAAAATATATTTTAATCGAAATTAAAAAATAAAATATACCCCATTTAGAATACAAGTTCAAAAACCAAGAATATATAACTATAGATTCAATGTCAAGATATCAATAGAAACGATAAAGGCTACAATGCTATTTAACCGTTTGAAAGTTGGACAACTGTTGTTTAAAGTTTTCACACTATTCTATGAGTAAACTCACTCAATTCAATCCTATGACAAAATATGAATCATAAATTTTTTGTTAGTTCATTTGTTCATTTATATTTTCGATTCATTTCGTAAACCGACTATTATTCATAGCTTCATAAAAGTGACAAAAAATGTATCGATATCCCCCTTTTGTCTTTAAAAAAATATCTGCCTACAATGAAACAAATATCAAAATTATATTTATAATTCTAACTAAGATTTTGGCTAAGCGTACATTTTTAGTTAGTTATGGAACAATATAGGAAATCGACAATTAGCCTGGGTAGAAGATTTTTATAAATTACTCTTTCGACTTGAGACCGAACAAAGTGACTATTGTATTTCACAAGCACGTTTATATTTACCATGTAAAACAATTAATATGAGAAAAAGAAATTGCAATAACATAAGAAGAGATAAATCACTAATTTGAACAAAAGCTGATAAATGATTCACCTGAAAAACCGAATGAAACCGACCACAAAAACAATAAAGAATATTTTGATTTGATGTGATTTGATGTAATACTAGGCAATTTTTAACTTCTATCTTAGCTTTAGCTAGGTCCAATAAACCAATGATTAATTAAAAAAAAGGTTAACAAAATAAACTGAAAATGTTGATCTGAAACTTTTTTTTTTGTTAACATTGTTCTAAAGTAATAAATTTAAATTTTACTCAAGAAGTTTTCAATTTCTGAATATGTGATTGGGGCCGCAATGTTGGATAAGGTATTGGATGCTTATTTTTGTTTCTGATTCTCATCTATCGCCTGAGACTCTGATGAATGCTATGAATAAAAACCCAGATTCCTGAAGTTTTCCAGGTTTTGCAATATTATTACTGCTTTCCCTACTTCCAACAGAAGAATTATTTAAGTACCTTGAAAAACCCGCTCATAAAAAAAAAATTTCGTAACAGTAAATATTAAATTATTATTAAGTAATGTAATGACTAGTTTTTCAAGGCGGACTTTACATCCAACTAAGCATAGATTGTCCTGGACGGCAGCGGATACGAAAGATACTTTACTATAAATTCTCTTATTAATATTTACATTAAATAAAATCTAAGGTCAAGTTCGGGAATCGAACCCAGTAACCAAAATACGCTGAACCTTAGTGGTCCATGCCTCCAGCCATTCAGCTACCACCGTTTAAAATTCAAACTGATAATGCACAAAAAGAGCCCATCTCTAGACCTCAGAGAGATAACTTTTTATTCAAAAATGTATAATTGCGTGTCATTTTAAAATGTAGCTGAAATCGAAATTGATTCTTTTTGCCAACGAAGTAATTTGTTATACAGATTTTTTTCATCTAAATTTTAATTAAAATGAATAAAAACTAAAACGTTTTTTCTGCTAAAGCATTAAAGTAATCGTAAATAAAAACATAAAATGGTACAGTATATTTTAATTAAGAGATTTTTTGTTAAGATCAAGTGAATCATGCACACTGGTGAATCACACATACACATAAAAACAAAGAGGTAGGGCACACAACTAATTACACAACTGTTAATGATTACTTGAGTGGTGCCGACTGAACCATGAAGCAAATAGCATTACAATTATAATGGTTTATTCTTGTCATCTAATAGAACTAATTAAAGTCGTCTAATAGACTAATTTTCCCCTCCCCCAATAATGTAATTTTGGTATGAATTAAAGATATGTCAAGATGAATCCACTATTCAAGATAGTGTTGAAACAATTTTCTTTGAATGATCTATTTGGGCAACGTTTTATCACACTGGAAGTTTCCAATTTTGCTTATAAGATAGTAGGTCAATAGAGAGTCGTTAGTTGGCAAGCTGCTGGAAATTAGAACAAAATACAGTGAGAGCTGCCACACTAGTAAGAGGAACTCTTTAGGTGATAGCTAATTGCATAAATGACACTTTCCAATTTATTAACTAATAAAATAATACACTTACCAAGTTGCTAGGGTACCTTCGGATCAAGAGGTAGAGTAACATTTTTCTTTCTATAAAAAAAATAGTGCCAATTTAAACTACGTATATAAAAAAAAAGATGAATTGTATATTATAAACATAACTTTGCGCAACTGAAGCTAATTAAAAGTCATCTAATGCGGTTTATTTTGGGATGAGTTGAGTACTCTTGTTGCAAATTTAGGAGGATTAAGTATGTGGCGTCTAAAAATAGTTGAAGTTGAACACCCACCCTTGATAAAGGAGTAGCTGAATGAAACAAATTTTTAATGAATTATATTCTGAATGATCTGCATTATGAATAATTGTCTATGTTTAGCATAAGTCAAAATAATCATTCGAAATTGAAATCAGAAACATTTGACACGATCGCTATACTTCCTCTAACAGCAGTAAAATGAAGTAAAAATGAAAATATATTCATTATCCTTGCAAAATTCAACAAGAAATTGTGTAAAACGAATTAATTAAAAGTTACAAGAAATTTTGCACTCTCTTCCCAACAAAAACATGACAGAATGAATAATGCAAAATGAATTTTCTTTATTCGGTTTATATTAAAGCAACTGAATGTCAAAGAGCAAATCTGAACAAAATTATTAAGGCAAAGAATACCTTAAATTATGCCTAGCCTAGGACCCCACTGAAAGTAATCCCTAAATTTAAAATTCAAAGTAATTACAATATGGTAAAAAAAATTGTAAAAATACATACCTAACCATTTTTATCTAAACATGTTCTTAAATGATCACAGTCACTTGGAAAATTGAAAACTACTTTACTACGACACTGGGAAGTTAAATAATAATCACCTGGGCTCTGAACATAAGTAGAAAACACCACTGAAATATCATATACTGACAAGTCAGTGTTGCCAACCTAAACCTAGAAATGACCTTATATAAATGTTATAAAAAATATTCGCAAATATTTATTTCAAAGAGAAACAATTTATTTTTGCTTATTTTAATAAATCTTAATTTATTAATAATTTTTTTTTATCCAAATGTATACATTTATGGGAATGCATTTCAAAAAATGTATGTTCTATACATACAAAATTTCAATTACATCTATGGTGTCGAAACCAATTAATTTACCAACCTGCAACAGACCCATCAGTCACCTTTTTTATCGTCTTTGGGGAAGGACTAAGCCCTACGCCGGAGCCAAACTTTCCGAGCCCAGCATGCTACCACGAGCTATTCCCGCCCCTCATCACTCTCCTTTCTGTACTTTCCAAAATTTTCGAATGGTATTACTAACATAAAAACGGTAGATACTATACTTTACATTCCTCACATTAGTGGCTCCGGATAACATTCAACAATGCCGCGGACTAGTTGACGAAATATCCCTCTTTGGAAAGATTTGTTTTCCTCAAAATATATCAGATTTTAGTCAAACTGTTGCATACTGGTCTTCTCTTCCAGAACTCAAGCAAATTCTGTCTATATCAGATGCTAAAAGTATCTGGCAAGCAGATTCACCATCTTAAGAATGTGAAGATAAAATATTCTGCAGTTTTCCTCAAATATTCACAGGGTAGCAAATTTGGATCGATAGTGTTTTTCAGCATAGGACATTGCATACCATTTATGCAGACGGCATATTAATCCTTTCAACTAATAAAGATGCCACCATAGCATCCTCACAGTTATAAGACTATCTAAATCATAGTGATAGGATCTTCTAAGAATATCTCAAACTTTGGAAAACCAAAATAAATAAAATAAATGTACATAAAAATAAGTATAAAAAAAGTACCAGTTAAAAGAATGATTTGTGTTTGGTATTTTATCTGCCGCAGCATGCATAATTCTGTTTTCCTCACCGGTTTCGGATTTTAATCCATCGTCTGGATTAAGTTGTAAAGTTCGTGCAGAAAGTTGCCTTCTACTTTATGTTTCTGTTATACATTACACTTGTTGACTGTATGACATACAATTTTCAAATAACACCTAACGTTTAGAAAAAATGTATTTTCTTTCTCTTTCTGGGATCTAAAAGAAAAAGTAGTGAACAATTTTTAAAATGACTTTAAAAAAAATCCCCGCAGAGGGAAATGGACTAACCATTTCTTCAGGGATCTTGGCGCCCCTGGGAGTATCCCACCCCAGCAAACAAAGACATGCTACCAACATTTCATCCAATATTCTCCACACAATTTACATAAGCCCTGCAGGAATAATTGATGTATGCAACTAACTGGGTTGAGGAAACCCACAGACATTCACTAACTGTTTCACATGTGCACTTTGTAGATGATTACATTCTATATACACAAACTCTAACAATAAAGAAGCCAGAATGAATCTCTAAGGTCGTAGTGGATCTATATCTTTGCCACTTCCTCTTCAAACATCCATTCCAACACTGAAAATAGTAATAATAACAGGAAATTCAAACCAACAAAACAAAGCAAACAATCTCCAAAAACGTATGAATTAGTTGATAAGTCAAAACTGCTTGATTTGTGATAAAAGTAGCAATCTTGATCTATAAATCGGTTTTTACCCATCCTGAAGATGGTATTTTAAAAAAGAACAAACAACGGGCTTCAAATCTACCGAAGGAAAGACTATATTACTTTGGAAAATTGAGGATTTTATATAATTAATAATTTAGACTCAGCAATACGTGAGCAGGAAGAGTGTGAGCCATCTATAAGTCCTACCTCCTTCAATTTGAGGCTGTTCTTAGCGGAGGGCTCCTTCGTCAGAAGTAGGCACTTTACTTCTGAACTATTATTTAGAATTTAAATTTATTTGCAAGAAAACATATCTGATGAATAAATTGTGCCAGAACTCACAGTAATAAAGATTGGTATACACAAAAATTTTATAAATATGTATCCAACAAAGAGGAACCAAATTAGTTTTTAGAAAAGCAATGTAGGCAAACTCCATTGAATATGAGGTAGATTTCATTTCGCTAATACTTATTTTGTTTCATCTAAATTTAGTTTCTTGAACCCTCTTAATTTTTGTTGAAAGGAAGTTGCTGATTGTATTCTTAAAGTTAACAAAAAAATGATAATATTCTCTAATTCATTATTTATTATTTTATTATTTATTATTAGATTAATATTCTTGTGTAAAGAACATTCCCTGGAACAGAAGATAGGGCGAAGAGTGGAGCTGAATTTTGAATTCTTAGGTCTGAAACTGGTTTTCGAGTTGTGTTTGATATACAAGAAAAAGTATACGAATAGTATAGGCACAAAGCCAAAAAAATACGAATAGTATAGGAGACAAAGCTAGCTAAAAAAATGAAAAATTTAATAAATTTAATAGTTAAAAATAAAAGAAATAAGTAGAATGTTTAATATATCTAGTAATTTCGAGTAATGAGCTAGTCCTGTTTTAGAGGCAATTTTTGGAACTATTATTGTACTTTTTAGAATTTGTAATGCACCGAATTAAATATTAAATTATTTTATTGTTACGGTAATAAAACAATTACAACAATTCAAAAGATTGGAATTTTTTAATTGTGAACATAATTATGTTCAAAATTTACTCAGAAGTTTATCTTCATACATCAATATTACTTATAGTTAGCATTACAAACTCTATTCTATTGCTCGCACAAACTACAAATTGTATGAAACTCTTCTCTGAAAATGAATTGTAGACTTTTTGAATAATTCAATACAGGGTTTCTAAAATATATATTGAATGTTAGTATATGATTTTTGAAATTTTGAAAAAAGAGGAGTTTTAAAATATAGAGCAAAACTAAAAGGATATCCATAATTAAAATAACTGAACCTACAGAAAATAAATTAAATTTACAGAAAAAGGCTTGCAATTAAGGAACTCAATTGTAAAAGACTAAGTTAAGCCAGGCTTGAACATGACCAAGATTAAATAAAATATGTTTTTATAAAACAATGAGTTGTCTGGGAAACAACTCATTTTCAGGGATCTCGGATCAAAAGATGCCAGTATCTACACAGAAGAAGGTGCGGCTGTCTGCGGTATAAAATCAATACTTTGAATTTCGGTAAATATTCTAAAGTAAACATGTTTAAGAAATTTGTGCAACAGATAATAGCAATGTCCTACATTTGAAAAAATTTTTTTTTTTTCCACGTTGTAAAATAAATTTGGAGCTTTAAAACAACAGCAAATTAATTTCTTTCAAATTGTAAATTTAAGTTGTATGAAATAAGCGAAGAGTGCTTTGGAATCAAAATGACACTACTTTAATATTACATAAATAAGGGTGTGTATCAGAGATATTTTTCGTGATAGCCTGCTCCTTTTAGTGGTCATCGACTGTTTCGGGCGTTCGCCCATCATTAGGATGTTTTAGTCAAAACAGTGTGGTAACATAGACTTGCACATAGTAAATTCAGTTAATTCACTCCAGGTATTTACCTGGTATTATTATTAGGAGTGTATGAACAGAATTTGCTCTGTGCAAGTCTATGTTATCACACTGTTTTGACAAAAATATCCTGATGATGGGCGAACGCCCGAAACCCTCGGTGACCACCAAAAGAAGCAGGCTATCACGGAAAATATCTCTGATGCTTTCTAGCTCTGCGGAACCAACAACAAGTGTGTAGTAAGTATTTAGTTCCGGTGAGGCAGGATTTATTGCTCTCAGCGAGGCGGTAAGAGAATGTCTTTGTATAAGACGTCCTTTGAATGAAATTGGAGTGATAGAAATTAATCTACCAATCGAAATCAAAATCGACAACCAGAGCCCAAAGAGAAAATGGGAAAATCAAATAACATCGGAACGAAGTAAACACATAGATCTGGTATTTTATCTGTCGCAGCATGCATATTCATTTGGTTCTTGACCGGTTTCAGATTTTGAAATCTATGGCTTTGGTTTCTTTCCTTTCCTCTCAACCAAGTACAAAAGAAACTGGTGTGTTTAATGAAAGTATGGTGTTGCAAAAATTGGAATTTGTGAGAAGTTCCTCATTATGTAAGTAATTTTTCTAAATATTTTACATGTGATCTGGGAAAGAATTAATGTTTTTTTTTTTTGGTTGTTTATTTTTGTAGGCTGCTAAACTCTTGTTTGATATTATGGGTTGTTTTCAACTCCAATGATTATGAACCAATTTTCAGCTTGAATTTTCTTTATTATATATTAATTAAATATATAAAAATATTGTTTTTCCTTGTGACGTTTCAGCAATACGCTTGCCATTTTCAAACAGGTAGTACTATGATATTATGGGTTGTTTTCAACTCCAATGATTATGAACCAACTTTCAGCCTGAATTTTCTTTATTATATATTAATTAAATATTAGAATTAATAATATTGTTGGTGGTCACCAAATGTACGTTGCCAAGAGATGATAACCTGCACATTTAATGAACATAATATGTTGTACTAATTTTTGGTTTGTACTAATTATTGAATATAATAAAACTTGTTCAGATGTTCTGCCACAAATATTCTTTGTATTGTGTCCTGTGTATTTTTTTGTATTTATGAACCTGGGGGCAGACTACTGAAACGGGTCCATACCTTGGAATGTTAATGTAAAAATATGTTTAGCTGGTTATTGAGTATGTGCTAAATTATTATATTTATAGAATTTATATATTTGAATATTCATTGATTTCTAACATTTATATGTAACTGGAAATCTAGATTGGTGAAAAGAACGAGAATGAAAATAGTATATCCTTCACATCTTTCCATTATGCTCAACAATATCAGGCATTTTTCGATACTTTTCCTGTAAATTCTTTCGCTCAAATAATAATAATTAGTAATATGAAGCAGTTTACTAATTTCATTTTTCTTTTTTTTTTTTACTTCTGAACATCAATAATAGGAAATATTATTGGGTAGGAAAAAAGTTATAAGCTAAAGTAGACAATTAATTAATTTAATTATGGTTATGTTAATGTAAATAAATAAATAAATTGCCTTAATTGTGTATTTAAATCTATGGCTTTGGGTTCTTTCCTTTCCTCTCAACCAAGTTCTCCTATTCAAAACATTAGATTCTTCATAAGTTTCTTAAGCTTTCATAAGCTTCTAAAGTTTCTTATCTAATAAACCATTAACTTTTCTTCTAAAGTTACTATATTATATTGGTTTCTTTAAATTAAATTTATTTCTATTTGTATCTTATTGATATAATCTAATTGATATATTATTGGTGTTTTTTATTTTATTCTTTTTCTTTTAAAATTTTATTTATTTTTGCCCTCTATTTTACTGGTTTATTTAATTTTTATGTTTATTTCCTTGCTTTTCTGTTTTCTATATCTTTATGGTGCTATATTATACATAAAGCTGTACTTTCTTGTATGATTTTATTTTATTCTTGCAGTACTTTTGTAAGTCAATATATCTCATTTTGTTATTTTAATTCCAATTTCTTGCATATGGATGTATTTCCAAAAGCAATGAATAAAAATTAATAGCAAATCATTATCATGTAAAAAATATGTTCTTTTGTCAAAAATTAAGATTTTTCTTATGCTTTCAACTGTTATAATAATAGGGTTTTTCACTTAAAATAACCATTGAATATTATTTTATTTAACAGGATTTTTCTTGAAATAAGTAGCAAAAATATGTCCAAGTGCTTGTTGCCATTTGAGCTTTAGAACTATTTGATTGTGAATCTTATATTTGCAAATAATAACTGTTGACATCTTAAAGCTAGAGCAACTAAATTATTCTTGAAATAAATTTTGATAACTTTGAATCTTTTACTATCTTCATTCCTTTCTGAGTTAAATACTTTTTGTACATTTCGATAGTTGTGAAGACTGGTTTGTAATCTTTTTAAATGTTTAAAGAAATGTGAATTTAGGAAAATACAAAAGTCCGTACTATTTGGCTCGGGCTGGGAATAGCGTTCTTTTAGCTACTACTCAGTAAAGCACACCTTAAAATGGTGATCAATATTATTTATTTATTTTTTTTGTATTTTAAGGAATGAAGCGGGCGGGAAATGATGGTATGTAGAAGAAAGTATGTGTTTGATGAAAGTATGGTGTTGCAAAAAAGTTGAAATTTGTGAGAAGTGCCTCATTATGTACGTAATTTTCTAAATATTTTACATGTGATCAGGGAAAGAATTAAAAATATTGTTGGTGGTCACCAAATGTATGTTGCCAAGTGATGATAACCTACAGATTTAATGAACATATGTATGTACTAATTTTTGTGTTATAATTATTGAATATAATAAAACTGGTTTAGAGATGTTCTGCCATAAATATTCTTTGTATTGTGCCAGTGTATTTTTTGTATTTATGAACCTGAGGGCAGACTACTGAAACGGGTCCTTACCTTGGAATGTTAATGTAAAATATATGTTTAGCTGCTTATTGAATATGTTGCACAGGAAAATTTTAATTTATTATTATATGTACTAAAGTATTATATTTATAGAATTTGTAAATTCGAATATTCATTGATTACTAACATTTATATGTAACTGTCTAGATTAAATCTAGATTGGTCAAAAGAACGAATGAAAATAGTATATCCTTCACATCTTTCCATTATACTCAACGATATCAGGCATTTTTCGATACTTTCCTTGTAAATTCTTTCGCTCAAATAATAATAATAATATGAAGCAGTTTACTAATTCCATTTTTCTCTTTTTTTACTCTGAACATCAATAATAGGAAATATTATTGGGTAGGAAGAAAAGTTATAAGCTAAAATAGACAATTAATTAATTTAATTAATGTTAATGTAAATAAATAAATAAATAAATTGCCTCAACTGTGTATTTAAATCTATGGCTTTGGGTTCTTTCCTTTCCTCTCAACTAAGTACTCCTATTCAAAACATTAAATTTCATATGCTTGTAAGTTTCTTATCTATTAAACCATTATCTTTTCCATTAAAATTTCTATATTTTATTGGTTTCTTTAAATTAAATTTATTTCTATGTGTATCTTATATCATAATTGGTGTTTTTTACTTTATTATTTTTTTTTTTAAATTTTTTTCCTCTATTTTACTGGTTTATTTAATTTTATGTTTATTTCCTTGCATTATGTTTTCCCACTTTATTTCTATAATTTTATGGGCTATATTATCATACATTTTGTTAGTAATTTTTAATTGAATATTCTGATTATCAAAAAGTGGGAAAAAAACCAATCTATACAGAACAGTAATCCGTTTGCCTCACCGTTTCTAAATAATGAAAAAAATATTAATTATAAATAATAATAATAATTTATTGTTTGCGAGAATTTTCCCATACAGAAACTTATGCCAAATACATTTAAAAGAAAATAAAAAAACCTTATAAAACAGAAATAAATACAAATTCATTAATGAGAAGTGAATTAGAAGAACTATAAGTCATAACTAAGATATAAATCGCTTTTTGTAGAAAAGAAATTTATTACTCTAAAAGACCTAATTAATAATATAGACATTAAAAACATAATAAATACTAATAAACAGCAAATCACCATGCTCTTATATTTGCTTATACTTCTTTCTTATTTTACTATCAAACAGTATCTAGAATATTTTTAAGTTTCAAATAGCCCATCATATAGAAACACAAATCATTTAATTTTTTAACGCCATTGATTGATAGTAAATTTTTTAAATTCTGCTCCATCCTCAATCCAGTATTTATATAGGATGATACATATTTCCATCTTTAAAAATCGAAAATTGGACAAATTAGAAGAAAGTTCGAACGTCAAGTTGGACTGGCCACCTACGATTTTTAGAAGATTTTTTGCACATCGTTAGTGCTGCATTTGTGCCGGTGATTCACCAAATTTCAAAGTTTGTGCTGTAAAATTGACAAAGATATTGACGAAAAACTGTTCGTCGTAGTCGAAAACCAAAGTCTATGGCTGCGGCTAATATTTGAATGTGCCTGCTCCACTAACCAGCAACGGCCCTTTTCACGGCCATCAAATAAAATGTACTAGCCACCGATTTCTAATCAAATTTTCGAAATTTTTTGCTTCGCTAATCTTAAGTGCTCCATTTGTGCCGCGTTTGTGCTGCAAAATTGACCAAGTTATTGAGGTAAGAATTATCGTCAAGTTAGACTGGCCACAATTTTTTTTTTTCACTTTTTTAAACTTTTCTCTTTGCCAATCGTTTGTGCCGGCGATTCACCAAATTTCATCGTTTGTGCCGCAAAATTGTCAAGATATTACGAAAAAAAAGTGGCCAGTCTAACTTTACATCAAGTTGGGCTAGCCACATTCTATAAAAATTGGTGGCCAGTCTAAGTTGACGTCAAGTTTGGCTGGCCACATTCTTTCCATAATAAGTCTGCTAATTCTACGGCATAAACGCTGAAATTTTGCAGATCGCCGGCACAAACGCGGCACTAACGGTGTGCAAAAAATCTAAAAATTCGTTAGTGGCCAGTCCAACTTGACGCACGTAAAAAAGTGATTGGATTACTAGGTGAGTGAAGATAACATAGATTACATTTCATATCCCCATTGAAAACATAACTGAGACTCTGATAAAGAAGTTTAAAATTATGTAGTCGGGAAAGCCTCAATTGACCAACAATTCTATGTTTATGAATGCTCGCTCTAATCCTTAAATACTCCTCACCAAACCCCAAACTGCTTATATGTCTAAACAAAGGATTATATTTGTAGTTGAGCGCCGAATTAACATACCCAGAAAGATGGTTTTTTTTTTTTTTTTTTAAACAATGCATTTTCCACTTTCTTACTTGACTCACTGATATTATCAGTAATAAAATCCGAGCCCCTATGCGATAACTTATATTTAATTGGGTGAATTAATTAAATATAATTCTATTCGTAACTATGCGGTCCTGCTCAATTCATTTAAGCGTACATACTTTCGGCAATCTATGATTCTCCATTTCTTGGGTCTTTTTCCACCAACTAAGCGTTCTTTTCAAAATTTTGGACTCAACAACGTTAATGCTTATTTCTAAGCGGATCATATAACTAGGGGTAGTTCGAGACCAATGGTAAACAGATCTGAAAAACTGGATTGGGGCTTGTTCAAGTTTATGGGAATATGTGGGTGTCTATATTTCAGAAGAGTAGAGCAAAGTGGAGTCTTGGATTTAGATTTAGCCTATAATTCTCTTATTTTGGAGGAAGCAATCTGAGCCTTTTTAATAAACTCACATGCCGCCAGAAGAACTGCCGAGGAGGAGAACGTTACTCCCAGGTAATTGCAGGGAACGTATCTGGATATTTTCATTGTTAATGCTAAACTTTTTGATTCCTTTGGGCCTTCTACCTTTTTTTAAAAGGAACAATCCTGCTCTTTGAAATATTTACTTCTAATGCATTTTCATTACATTACTGGGGCAACAACCTTAATTTTTTCTTCATACCTAAGCAACCAGTATGTAATTGTAATTGTAATTGGTAATATCCAATATTGCCAGATCGTCCGCTTACAGTAAAGCCATAAGTTGCATATGACCTTCAATATTAACACCGTGTAGTCATTTCTTTTGAAGTAAGACGGCAAATCACTAATAAATAGTGAGAATGGAGGGGACTCAAAGAGTCACCTTGCAATACCCCTCTTCTTATTTCCACCGAATATTCCTGGGAATAATCTGTTAGAATCGACGTAGTTTTATCGTATACATTTTTCATGATTTTAACCACTTTACCTCCTAGCTCCAAATTGACCAACTTAACCAAGGCTATAAGCGCCACGTAGATGGTACAGTTTCCAAATCTTAGACCCATTGATTGCTGAGCTTCAAGTAAAGCTGCAACATGTCCAACCCTCCCAGATCTAAAACCGTTTTGCTCCTCCGGCAAATATGGTTTTCATTCGCCCAATTCAAAATATGCTTAGCTAATATAGTGTGAAGATCTTTAAAATAGTATTTATGAGTGCTATACTTCTATTGCAATTTGGGACCTTACATAAAACCTTTTTAAATAAATGAAAATAGAAATTTCAGCCTACTTTTCCGGTATTGTTGTAGTTTAAAGTATATAATTGAATAATTTTAGCAAATAATGCTCCCAATTTGGGGCATAATCTTGTAAAATTCGAAACACAGGCCATCTGTACTTGCAGGTTTACCCAATTTACAGTTACGTATTCGTAACTATTGCTTCCTAACGTACTTCATTATCTAACTTAGGGTTATCCGCAGCAAGGTCAAAAGAATCATCCACAATTCTAGAGGGTTACTAGTTTCTGTAAAAATTAAAAAAAATCGATTAAAGGAATAGCGTTATCCAAATTATTTTTTGCTCTTAATCTGTTAACAATGGCCCCAAAATCTCCTATATTACGAGTATTTGAAAGAGTATTTATTTAATAATTCGGAAAAATAATAATTTTTTGCACTCCTAGTGAGCTCTTTAAAACTTTTTTTACTTTGAATAAATGCCTAATATGCTTCTAGTATGTTTGCCTAATATGTTTTCAAATGCGTATAATTGTTTCTAACAATTTTCTTTGCAGCTTTTCACTCAGAATTAAACCTAATTTTATCCTTTCTTACAGTAACATTGTCGGAGCTGTACTTCTTAACTCTTCATAAACCAACAGTTAAAGTATATTCTTTAAAACACTGCGCCATATTTTCATATAAACAATTCACATCACTAGAATTGTAGTAAAAAAATATTAGTAACTGAAGATAATTCAGTCAAATATTTTTCAGTATTGGTCTCATTAAAATCAGGAATAATTTTTGTATAAAAAGTTTTTCCTTTTCTTACATTTATTTCGGAACGGGGAAAATGAAAGGCTTTCAAAGAGAGAACAGCAGGTAAGTGATTGGAATATTAAAAAATTGGGGCTACTTGCAAATCATAAATAAAATCAAGAAGACTCAGTTACTGCTAAATAATTCACCAGCAAGGTCCAATAAACATTAATTATGGCGTATTATCTGGGCCTATAATTTATTAGGTTGAATAAAAATTATCAAACAACTCAAAAGCACTACTTTTATTGAGCACGTTCACACAGAAGAACTTATCACCATGTTTACATACCAACACCTTCTAAATAGAACAACTGAGTTGTAGAATTGTAGATTATCAGTAGAAACGTTTAATTTGCTTATTGGTAGTTACAAACAAATGAATATTACATTTCCTGAAAGCGTAAATATTTAAGTGATCAATTTTTAGCATAGTTTAAAGTAGATACTTTTTAAACATTAAGCTAAGGCCAAATAAAATGTTTAAACTGGTAAGGAACTTTGACATTAATAATATTGATTTTAGAAGAGCAATAAAATAGGACGTAAGGTATGTGTGTTCCTCATTAGTTACTGTCTAGTTACGGGGTAAACATGATTTCTAATTCAGCAATTTCACCAGAAATAACTACTTCCGTGAGTAAATTTGTTTGTTTCTTAGCTGCAACTTTAAGTAACATATTTTTTCTAAACATCATATTCATGTATAAAATCATCTGAATACGATTAATATTCTAAATAATACAGTGAATACTTTCTTTGCGGTGCCGGACACAATTGTTTAAGTGATATTCTTATTGTAATGTAGCTATCCTTCTCTTTGAATTTTTATTGTATTATAGTGATAATTTCGATTTTCCCTACATTGTCCAGCATGATGAGCGTAATAATTGAAAGTATTTCATTTATATAAGACAGCTCTATAATAAGTGTTATTTACTTTAATTTAATTAATTCAATAAGCCAATTTATGTTAGAAACGAGTCATTTTAATTGTTTTTTTCATTCTAATGATTAATGAGTTCACAAGTTAAATGAAAAATGAGAATGTATGAATTTCGTTTAGTTCTCTATTTTGAAAGGGTATACAAATTCCTAAACATTATTAAAAAAATGCTGATTCATTATTGCAATTCGTAATAATAGTATTTTATTTTTAGTTGCAACCTGGTAAACCTTTGGATGCTAATAGATATGCAACAAAAAAGACTATTGCACAGGGAATGCTAGATATTGCACTGTTGACTGCAAATGCAAGTCAGCTCAAATACATTTTACAAGTTGGAGACAAACATGAATTTTATTCGTTGATGCTCGGCCTAATAACAACATCAATTATACTACAGGTAGAGATTTTGTTACAATCTTGCTTATTTATGTTTTCATATGTAAATTAGTGGAATGATTGATTTATAATTGAATAATAAATTAGATTATTAAATTAGATATATTCCAATTGATTGGTCTTTGTTATTCTTGTGGTTGCCATAGTATTAACCTTCATTATTATGTATATATTTCTGGTTTATTTGTACGCCAGTGAGTGCGTGAAAATATTAATCAAGTGACAAATTCTTCGAATACATTATACTACCAAGGACTAAGTTATTAGTACTAGTTTGTTGAGAGTTTGGGAGGCGAGGTATGAACTTGTATTTATTGTTATAATGAAAATAGATTTTTGGACGCAATTGTTAGTTGGTCCAAATAAAAAAACAAAACCAATAGGGAATTTTCTTGACAATCATGAGGGACAAATGATTGATAATGGTTAAGAGGCGATGACAAACTGTTATCGGATTTGCTACAAACATTTCTAGGGCAATAAACCTTTCAGTTTGCTCATTTTGATTTCTCTTCATCTATTTATTCCTTTTCTTTTTTCCCCATATATTTCTCAACAACGAACAATATTAATTTAAAACGGTTAGGAAAAAATCTAGTGTGAAACACCCACATGACTTTCTCTTATTCCTTTTAATACAATTATATATAAAATGATAAATTTTCCTTATTTAAAATTTTCCTTATCACATTTTACCTATTTGTCCTAACATAAATATTGTTCATTGTGGCGAAGGATAAATACCAACTAACAACGAAGGATAAGTACCAACAAGTCTTGGCAGGTAGAGAAATGATGATTATATTATCGTCCAGTAGAGCGCCCTAAAAACATTGAATCAACTACATAATATAAAATTTGAAATTAACACCACAAATTCCGCACAACTATCAAAAATAATTTTTATTGCAAAAATTACTCAAATAAAAGTAACACGTTTTTATCTGTGAAGTTAGCATACCCTGTTTAAAGGAAATCGTTTTAGTTATTTTCAAAATTCCAAAAAAACTCAAAAACCTATTCTATAAAGTCGCCCTTCTGGTTAACCGATTTTCTTCAAATTTGGAATTTTATCAATGCTTCCATTGTTTACTATGTAGGTGTAAAACCATACTTGTAACTGAAATGGTACATAAGGGAAAGCATAACGCTACTGTTCCCCCAGAACCCCCCCAAAAATCAATTTTCCCGGGAAAATGTTTCAATTAAAAGTGATAGATATTTATGTTTATAGATAGTATATAAAGTTGAAATCGTTGGAGCCCTTTTCGAAAAATTACAAAAAATTGAAAAAAACAAAAAAAATCAGTAAAGTCGCACACCGTTTGATAGTTTTGCCCGAAATCTTCGTGTCTGATGCGATGGAAATGCCTGAACGGAATAAGCAAGTTTGAGCTTCCTGCGACTTTTTGTTTTTGAGATATTCTGTTAACATAAAGACCCTACGCTAAAAAAAATTTTCGTATTCGGGGGCCCCCAAACATGTATTTCAGATGAAAATTCAATTTCGAGCAATACTTCCTCTTACTAGGAGTAAGAGGAAATTCATAAAAAAGTAATCCTATTAAATATGAAACATTGAGTGCTTCATCTTTGCTTTACTTTTACTTCCTCTATATTTTGATCGGGACAAATTTTCAGATTAAAACTTCTCTTTCTCTCTGGATGTGTGTGAAAGAGAGAGAGAGAGTACATAACTCATATTGGAAAATCACAGAAAGCTATAAAAATTGAAATTTCGTTTGTGTAACCACAGGGCGGGGTAATATGGTTTTGGTCGAAATTGTTCGACCGACCCGAAATACTCTTTACAGAATTGATTTTTCAGTTTTTTACGATTTTCTCGAAAACGGCTCCAACTATTTTCTTTAATATTGTAGTTCAAAGAACATTATATTGAAATTATTGAAACCTTATATAATATAGGAACACTGGTTAAGCAGTATTTTCCACTCATATGCCTTTTCCCTTATTTTTGGCAACAAAGCATTTCATTCTCTTGTTTCGATCGATACGTTTTTGGATAGGTGCCCTATCGTCTATAGTTAAAATACCTGCGCGCTTTATCGCCAGTCTTAACTCTATTTGAATTGGAATTTACTTTCTGTTTCCAAATTTTATTTTGGCTTTCCATTCGCTGAATTATTAGATTATGACCACCTGTTATTCCATCATCCTCCTTTCTTTGAACAGCTAATTTTTTTCATTCTAAAAATATGGTTCCACAGCTTCATCTCTACTTATTCTTGTTCTGGAAAATATTGGCTAAATCTGGACGAATATTCTAACTGTTATACTATGTTGGCATAAGCTTGTGAAGAGCTTCTTTTAGAGGTATTGGACCACCTCAAGTTTTAATATTTTAACCTAACATTTCTGGTCCCACTTCCCCAATTATATTTTCTCCACTTGCCTTTATTGCTCTTCTTCTACTTCTTTTCGAAAATTAATGTATAAAGATTTTTAATTATTTTAAAAGAAGCTAATTTGATATTCTCAGCTATCGAAAATTTTCGTCCAATGTTACTAGCTTTTATATTACGGCCTGTGAAGGGATAGCTAAACGGTGCATGCGTAGCGACTTGACAAAGAACTTCGATTTTTCTTCTCTTCTCTATAACACAGTAATTTCATATCCACTTCTTCCATTTTGTCTATGATCAATTTTAGGTTTTGCCTTTAATCAAATCCAATTTTTATCATCAAATTTTAATCAAATCAAGTTTTGTTAATAAATCTCAGAGCCAACCATGAAACGAATCAAAAAGAAGTTGCAATTTTAACTCAAATTAAGTAGCAAAAAGTTTATTATATATATATTGATATGATTATATTTGAAAACCTGCATGAGATCAAGTTAAGAAATACGACTTAAAACATATTCTATATTGAATGCGTTCGAAAGTTAATTTTTGGTGAAATATCTATTATAACGTATCTATAATTCTAATATTCGTTTTATATAAAAAAAAAATATATATATATATATGCGTTCGAAAGTTAATTTTTGGTGAATATATATGTATATATAATTAGATTCATATATATATATATATGCCATTTTGCTTTCTTAACGAGGTGAGGCTGTGAGATTAGTTACATTAACATTATTTACTATTCTTATTTAAAGTTTATTATTGAGCTAATTATAAAAATAAATTAAATTTAAAAATTAAACATAAATGGAAGAAAAAAAAACACCATCTACACTCTTCGTAATGGATCTGCAGGTTGGGATGGGAGTGCTGTTTCTATCATTGAATCTAATGCGTGACTGCCGCCTTCATCTCATTGAATACAAGACTTCTGCTCTTATTATCAACCACCTAGTATTGGCTGGTTCGTTCGTGGTCACAGCACTGAATCTCATGATATCAGCATTCGATCCAAATCTTGGGCGAATTGTGCCAGTTAATACAGAGTTGGCATCATAGGCTGGATAGAATTATTTCACAGTATTAACCTGGATCTGTTTTTTTTGCCTTCCGAAGATGTTAATTATATATTTGTAATTGAATTTATAACTTTTTATTGAGAACATTTACTGAATTATAACGCATAATGTTTAAGTATTATCATTCAGTGTCATTTAAAGTGAATCTATTCCTTTTTTTTCTTGTAACTTGTCGATTGTATTTTATTTATAATAAGTTGTCTACATTCCATAATTATAGTATATAGTGGTGGTTAAATGTATGACCTTCGAAATTTGAATCATTACCTATTACCATGAAATATATCTAGGGCTTTTACATATAAATGAAGCAAGTGCTTTATAACTGTACCTCTAAATGTAGATTTCCTTTATCAAAATTGGGAAATATAGACATTACCATATATAAGTACAATACAGATTTAATGGACTTGTATAACCGGTTAAAAGCAACAAAATCTTTCACAATTCTACTCAGCGAAATTTGTTAAAATTGAATTTTAGCAATTTTAACTTCTTCATAGTGATTGGAATATTTTTCTAAAACTAAAAAGATTCAACAATTTAATCAAACAAAAAATGTAGAGACAAACCTTTGGCGTAAACTTTTGAAGGGCTGGCCGCTAATGTAGTTAAAAGCTTGTAAAAATTATCTCTTGCGTTATCTTCCAGAAATTCTTGGAATTAAATTATCCAAGAAATGTGAAAAATGAGTTAGTAAACGGCAGATAACACAAAGAAAGTAAGGTTTATTAACGAAGCAAAATTTTTAAATTATTGATTGTTTAGAGGCATTTTAGGAATTTGTATTTTTTATTTTAATCGTGGCATCTGAGTTATGAAATTTGATATTTATATTGGCTATTTGTATTTCATAAGTACTCTTATTTTACCCCAATTAGAATTACTAATTCTTCCTCAAACAATTTAAAAAGGAAAATTTTTCTATAAATGCATTTTAAAACCTAAAAGCCTTTATCTTAAGCATTTCTGTCCTCATTTTAAATTATACATCCTATTTTCCTATTCTAACTTCATCCATCCTATATATTCCTGAAGCATGATAAATAATAATAAAAAATTAAAAAAATTAAACGTTATCATTTCTTCAAGTATTATTTTTTCCTCTAATGGATTTAATATTAACATGTAAAAGTAGATTAAAGTTAAGCTTGTAGGATTAGGCTATGCCTGAAATATAAATTGGTTAAATACTTCTTTCTGCAGATGTGCGTGGGAATTCTATTCTTAATCATCGGTGGACTGGATATAAATCAGGTTGGAGATCATCTCCCTGCTAACATACTCAATGACATAATATTAATCATGATATTTGTCATATCTATAGTTAATGTGATTATATCAGGTTTTGGCATGGAACATTCAAATCGGCCTCTGGAAATAGTTGATAGATAAAAGATTTTTAGAGATAATAATTTGTTTTAAGGAATATGAATCAATGAACAATTCTATTTTTTTAATATTTCAATTGAAGGGAGTGATTAACTTGGTGAGTGCAAATTATAAAAGCACTAACGTAATATTCCTCTCTAATGTAAAATATGACATTGAAAACTAGAGAGTAGTCGTATCTTTTTTATTTTTATTGAATTATACTTGTCACCGTATCTCAATTTACTGACAAAGATCTGTAGATGCTACAGAATTTGGATGAATTTGTGAAAAAGTAAAATAAACCTAAGAAAAAAGATCAACAGTGATATAATTCAGCAGTTTGGAGGCAACACTTCTAAAGGAATCTTCTTTACTTATAAGTTTTAAACAAATAAAAGGTTGGCTATCTTTTTTTTATATGAAAATTGCTTCAAACCCCGGGAGCTAGAATAATTCATACAATGTAACTTCGTAATTGGTTAACAAATTTTAAACCATATTTAATTTTTAACTATTCCTAAAGAAAATTAAAATTCTTCTTAGAGATATTTAATAATAAACAGAGTCAATTTTAATCAACGTTTTTACAATATATTTCATATAAGAGTCTTAATAGCATGTGATACTAATAACCTAAAGATTTCATTTTTTTTTAAATTGTTACAATTTTATTAACAGATTTCACATATTATTTAAACAGTTTGAAATTAGTATTTTTAGATAACACTGGTTCAAAGAAGAAATCTGGTGTCAGTAAATTTACTATAGAGTACAAATGGTGTAGACAAATGAGTTGACTTTGTGTCATAAATAAAATACTCATGCTAAACCGAAATTAATTCCAGTATATTGAACATGGGATATTCAAAGTAAAATTTTTAAGAATATTATTATGGTAATATGCACTTGTTATTTTTAAGTAATTACTAAATAATAATTTTTGTACGATTTTTTTACAATCAAATTTTTATAATTATAATAAATGGAATAGCAGTAAACATAATTTTTAATACTATTTATCATAATTATTAATTGTATAAAATACAATTATTATATTTTGTACTGGAATAAGCAAATACAAATGATAATGTTGGAACACAATTTTTTTTTATTCATCTCCTGAAAATGATAAACTTTCGGAAAAATAAAAAAAAGGCTATTTTGTATAAGAGCTTGTAAACAGTCGCACAAGAAATAGTACTCATTAACGATCTTCATTATTTTTTACTATGACATCTGCCAGCGATTAACCTCCATATTACTTGAAAACGTGTTTTTTACCCAATTCGGGCCTTTTTCTTAACTTTCGGGTAATTTTGCATATTATTGTATAATACTATGTAATCTTGACTTCTCTAACATAATTTTTGAGAAACAGGAATCATCGTCTAAATAGGGTTTTTCAGAGAAGCTGGTCGTAGATGCTTGTCGAATAATTCAATTTCTTGCTATGCTGATTTATTTCTCTACGTATCTGCCTCTATGAAGGATTGGATGAGCTTCAACATAAACCAAAATGTCCATGATAGATTACGTTTTCACTGATGATGATGTCGGTCTCCTTGTTTTTTTGTATTTTTTTTGGAAAGTTAAACATTTCTCCACATTTTTGGATATTCTTGAGATTATTTTTCTCCTCATATGGTCTGCACGGGTACACACGTTTACCACGAACTGCTTCTTTTTCTTAGTTTTGGTAACTTCTAACTCACTTTTCTTTTTTTTGGAGAAAACCATTTTGAAACATAACCAGCTTAACATAACTTTTAAAATAATAAATTTAAAAACAATAAATTAAATAATACTTAACCTGAATACATGGAGTGACTTCAGCAATGGATATCTGACTTCATACGCTGTTTTTTCTAGAATTATTAATGTTTGTAAAAATGAGAAGTTCATTTCAGTTTTTAAAATTACATAAACGTCCATATTTGCTAAATAGTATTGTTACGTTCAAGGCAGTTTGCTTCAGGCTGTGATAGAGTGCAGATCGTCTTCTCTAAAGTTTATTTTATTTAGCTCGTTTTTTATTTGATTTTATCTTCATTTTGTGGTCATCGACCGGTTTCAGGCGTTCGCCATCATCAGGATGTCTTGATAAAATACTACGATAACACCTTGCACACAGCAAAATAAGTTTAACACTGCGTTTTCTTAAGGCCTAAGTTAAGAAGGGGTTCTCCAACTGACTATGGCCACATTTTTTCATTTTAAAAGGCATTTTAAAAATGGAAACATCAATAAATGGAGATGTGCGAAATTACGTTTCGGAGGAAATTTACATTACTAATTAATTAACCCATACTATCTTATTTGTAATTGTTATTCTTTGAGTATAGGAGCAATATTTACACGAAAGACCACTGCGTCAACTGTTTTCTACTGTAGAATAATTAATAATTAAAATGAAGTGAATGATCGTAAGATAGTATAAAATATATTGGTAAACAATTAAATTATATAAGCATGCTATTTGACCTTCACCTAATATACAACATTCTTCCCCAACTATCGTCCAATGATTTGATGGCTTTCTTTAATTCCTTCTTCCAGAAATTTGAATCCCTCCTCGCCCCGCTAGTTAACCTTCTAAACACTCTACTGAGTCAACTGCTATCCTGTTTGTTACCATAACTCTCTCAACTCAATATTCCTTAACTGTCTTATTGTGGAATGCCCACAGAAATGAACTCAACATATTACATGACTAACGGATAGACATTGCTCTTATTACGGAAACTCAATTCACAAACAGATCATATTTCCACATCCCAGACTACATCACCTATAGGACCGACTACTCAGACGATATGGCCCACGGTGGCGCGGCCATCAGGAACACCCTTTCCCATCGTGTACTTCCCCCTGAATCCCATGATTATCTTCAGTCCACAATTCTATCACTAACAGCTTATGCTTAAGCATCCTCAGTGGGAGTCTCGGACATTGAATCGCGTATATTCAACACTTATGGCACTTATGCTGTTGTAAATTACAATAAAAAAAAGTTCATGGCCTCCTAACACGTCTCAACACTCGACTAATACTATCAAATTAGTCTACTAATCAATTTAGCAAGTTGACGCTACAATTCCAACTTGTGTACAAATGATCTAAAATAATATGAAGAAAAATTAACTAAGAAGTATAAGAATTGACGGTTCAACTAAGAAAATGAGGAAAGAAATTTGCAGTTTAAAAAGATGTTAGATACAGCCATCACTGCATACAACTGGAAACGCCAACAGCATAGTTACAAACAGAAAAGTATTGTCAGAAAATTTTTCAAATTTTTATGAAAATATTTACAGACGGCTACCAGAAAATAGTATTTAGCTCCAGTGAAGAAGAAGAAGAAGAAGGAATTTTGCCAGTTCTAGAAGAAGCGGGAAAGCAATTGGAGTTCTTGAAGTAAAGGCAGGAATCATTAAGGAAAGAAAAAATTTGTTAACGAAACCTCTGGAACTTTTTACTAACTAGTTTCTGGAACAGAAGGTGTAATCAATAATAATTATAGGTCTATCAATCTAACTTCTAATCATAAAGTGTTTACCTACATCATTCATGGCAGAATAGAAAATGAGATAAATGAAGAGCAGGCACGATTTAGAGCCTCTTACTCAGTGATAATCAGTTTATACACTATACAAAGTGTATAAACTGATGAATTTATAAAACTGATTTTGCAAATCTGTGTTGTCACACTGTTTATCAAAACATCCTGAAGATGGGCGAACGCCCGACACGGTTGATGACGACAAAATGAAGCAGGCTACCATGGAAAATATTTCTAAAGCCTTCCACTTGCGGAGTCAACCACGACAAATCCTACTCAATTATAGACCATTTGCAAGCAGTTAATCAGGTAATTGAAAAATGCGCAGATTATAATGTTGATATATATTTGATATTTGTAGACTTGCAAAAAGCATTTGATTCCCTTGAACATGAAGCGATTTGGGCTGCTTTAATAGAGAGTGGGATGAAGAACATCTATGTCAGACTGCTGAAAAAGCTCTATGAAGACAATAAGTCATATATTTTATCATATTTGTGTAGATGGGATATGCTAAAGGATAGAAAGGAAGTGGCTAAGGGCGACTTCAGTAACAGACTGAATTCTATTTATTTTGACAACGTTAAAATGAAAATTCACAACTTATTTGTAATATGAACAACTTTTATAATACAATGTATTCGCAACCGAACAGAGCAACTTTTTAATACACAATATTCTACATTTAGTTTTATAATATCACTAGTTTCGTCACTTTTTTTATATCATATGGGTTTTAGTTTTATCTAGTCTCTATTGCCATGCTGGCTAAATTATATTTAATTCTCACATTCGGCCGTCCTGCATTGAATTCGACGCGAATTCATCTTTTTTTCCATCTCCTATGCTTCCACTTTTTATGGCAGAGTTGTATGCGCCGATTCTCTTTAAAAACTATTAACAATTCCTGAGATCTTTTAATAGCTATCAGATCTCCTATTTTATATTTCGTGGCCTTCTTTCTCTTCTTGTCATAGCGCCTGCGGTTTTCCTCTTGTACCTAGCGAATTCAACTGCTCTCTGTCTTACTTCATTACTTCTTCCTCTATGTTTTGACTTATCTTGATAAGCACGTTTATCCTCACGTCTATGTTTTGTTCTCCTTGTTGATTTTGCACTAATATCCTCAACAAATCTTTGTGTTTTCTACTTACTACTCCTTCGGTTTTTTTTGATAACCCTTGATGGCTCAGTTAAGTGATCAATAGAAAATTCAGTTGATGAAGCATCTGCTGTTTGCTGAACACCAGGTACTATTTCAACTTCTTTAATTTCTTCTGCTCGACATATAGAGGAATCAGCTTCATTTATTTCGTGAACCTCATAATTATGTATTTTCTCATTAACAGTATTATTTTCTAGATTTTCCAAAGCTTCCATCGTCATATTTCTTCCAGCTTGCATGATTTTCTTTATTTCAAAAATTTCATTAGCTACTTTTGGTTTTTCAAAATTAAGTGGCACATTCTCTTCAAGTATTTCATTTTCATTTCTATTGTTGTTTACTAAATCATTATCGATTGAATCGTTGATTTTCATTAATAAAATATCAACATCATTTAGTTGTCCTGGGCAATCCAAAGAACTGTATTTTCTTCAATGGAAGATGAACCTTCCCGGCCTTGATGTTGTAATGTTTCGTTAGTTTTACTGTATAAATTATTTGTGTTATTTTTCGACTTGCCAGAATTATTGGAAAAATCACTTCCTGGATCATTATGATCTCGAGCTGAAGACCTACACGATTCCTTAACTTTAATCTCTTTACATCTTTCGCCTCTCCTCTTTCTTACATCTTTATCATTTTTTTCATCTTTATCACTTCTATGCTTACCACTAGTGTTTCATGAATGTCTAGACTTAGACTTGTCACTATGTCTTCTACTTCTCTATTCATCAGGGTCTTTTTCATCGCTCTTGTTTCGATCTTCTTTTATTGCAGCGGATTCTGTGTTCTCCATGCTATGTCTGATTTGGACATCTTTACTTCTTCCTTTATCATCCTTTTGTTGTTCATCAAACTCTTCTTTAGGTTTAATCTTTTCTGATTTGGAGGACTGTTCCTCTTTGTTCCTTTCATTACTACTCTACACTTTCCCGACTTCTCCAACTTCTCTGCAGATTTTTCTGGCCTTTGTTTACTCTCGCCTTCCTGACTTCGCACTCTGCTTTCTTTGTGCTTATCATCACTTTTTTTTGTATTTCTTATTAGCGATGTAACACGCTGCCTCAGGATATGTCCGAAGAACCTATGTCTTCAGCATGGATACCCTCGACTAACGGAACGCCTAAAGTGGATTTTCTTTCGATGACTTTGAAACTTCCACCTTTTCATTACACGTGGTTACCTTAGCTTCTTGAAAAAGTTGAGAACCTAAAATTATTCGATGTGGAGCAATGTAGCCATCTGAAAACAGATACTGTAAGATTCGTTGCTTATAGTAACACAGACTCAAACTTACCGATCGAAGTCCTAACCTTACTGCCAACGCCAGTAAAATTAGTCTTGCCCGAAAGCTTGGGTGCGCCAACTTCAATGTAGTGGTACTATTCATCAAACTTAAGTCGCTGCCACTGTCCGCCAAAGCATTGATATTAATTTTATTCAATTCAAGTACAGGTTTTTCGACTGTATCACTCACCTGGTTCAATTGGCATACAGCTAGGTGGCTTGGTAGACATTTAGAACCCAAGTGACCATACTGATTGCACTTAAAGCATTTCGGACCCTTCGCCTGATCTGGACAAGCTTTCATCACATGTTTAATTGATCCACAATTAAAGCAACGACCTCTTTTAGTTATGGTGTTATGCGAAGCAGATTTTTGCTTCTTATGCACGCATCCTTCACTGTTACTTCTGTTATCTCGGCGTCTTTTAGAAGTAGCGTTCATTTCCTCGTACACATTTAGTTTCACCCTAAAATCTTCATACGAACTTGCCCCATAAAGGATTGTTTTATTAGCTTTATCATCATCGTCCCCTCTATTACGTACTGTAAAACTGATTTTCTTTCTATTTTACAACGAGAAGCCATGTCATACATCTTATAAAAATATTCCTGGAGGGTTTCATTATGAAGCTTCCTCCTAGTCATGAGCTCTGTATGCACACTTTTACTACTTACGTGCTTCATAAATGCCTTTTTAAGAGCTCTAGCCATTGAATCCCAAGTGTTCACATTTTTCTCATGGTTTATAAACAAAGCGGCTGATCCCTTTAATAATCGACGCGCATAAATTACCTTCTGTACTTCAGACCACTGGCATAGCTCACTTAATTCATTAAATTTCTTTATCCAAGTTGTTATATTTTTAAACTTATCGTCTCCACTAAAGGTAATAATAGATTCTTCAACATCACGATATGAAATAAAAGGTGTACTTACTTGATTAAGTACAGTAGCGTCAGTTCTTTTATTGTCTAAACCTTTAGATGGGGAAGATAGAATGGTTTTCATAAACTTATCTGCACCTTGCTCTTCAACTTCACTGGTATCGTATTCTTCATCTTCGACTCATCAACTTCAGTTTCTTCATCATTTTCAATGTTTGCATTTTCATAAATTAAGGCAGCCCTTAATCTATTTAATAATTCTTTTTTTGTACCACTATTTTTAAGATTCTACATTTTAAATGTTGCTTCAGTTCCGTGACTTTCAGGAAATTTATCTTTTCAATAGTTAATTCGGACATTGTATAAATATTTAAACCGTAAAATTTTAACAAAAATTAAACCACTATTCACTCTTTCTAATTTTATAGCATAATCCCGGACCAGCCCCCAAAAATATGTAGATGGGATGTGCTAAAGGATAGGAAGGAAGTGAAATGTTAATGGCGACTTCAATAACAGACTGAATTCTATTTATTTTGACAACGTTAAAATGACATTCACAACTTATTTGTAATATGAACAACTTTTTAATACACAATAATTCTACATTTAGTTTAATAATATCACTACTTTTGTCACTTTTTTTATATCATATGGGTTTTAGTTTTATCTAGTCTCTATTGCCATGCTGGCTAAATTATATTTAATTCCCACACTTGATAGGCAGGGTAGAGAATTTAAAATAGAAAGAGGAGTAAGATCATTTCTCCCATTCTGTTCAATAGTAGAAATGGTTTTCATAATGTTGGATTGGGAACAGATAGGAATTAGAATGACAGATAGATTCGCATGATGTAATGCTTTTTGCTTCTGAACCAGCACTGGCAAAAGGAATGTCACACGATTTTCACTCACAGTAAGAGGGCCGGATTGAAACCGAATTGGAATAAATAGTTTTTGACAAAAGGAAGAATTGCAGAATTCATCATAGAATAAGAAACAATTGAAGTCGTTCACAAATATAGTTACTTAGGGCAAATAGTCTCCTTTGAGAACGGGGGGGGGGAGAATTAAATACAAGGATCAGCAAAGGTAGGAAAAAGTACTAGAGTTTGAAGAAGATATTTTAAGATAACTACAGAACTAGTTTAAAGGGAAAAATACTTGCACAATGTGTTTATCCTTGCATACTTTATGCCAAATTTGGTCTCTCTCCAATCAGCATTTGTCTCTCTTCAAACAGGCATAGAGTAACCAAGTTCCAAATGTAAGAATAAGAAGAGCCCAAAGATTGAATAACATAAGTATGTATCCAAAGGAAATTTTCAAATATACAGGTTTTGGAATTAGAAGCTCAAAAGTTGAAATGAGAAATGGGTGTTGGGTCATTGAAGTTCGTATAAATGGTAATAAGTGAATTAAAATATGTTCAGAGTCGATTTCTATAAACCAAAAAAGAAGAAGAGGATGGTAGCTAAGTTGAAGAGACGAGATAAATGGTAATAAGTGAATTAAAATATGTTCAGAGTCGATTTCTATAAACCAAAAAAGAAGAAGAGGATGGTAGCTAAGTTGAAGAGACGAGACGGCAAACAGAGTAGGCTGTGGTTGGGATGGAAATTTCCAGCGAATAGATAATAATAAAAAACAAGAAATATTAAAAAATTAATTCATTAATTCAATTTCAACATTTCTTTGATTTTGATTAACCCATTGATTTAATTTAATGATTTGAAATTGTCATATTTTTTCGACTATTGAAATGACTTAGTTTTTCTGTTTACCACGTTAATTTTGTTATTATTCACTATTCAGAATTATTAAAATGCACTATATAATACTCTTTACCTCCCTATGGAGAGGCTTTTACTCTGTAAGGGTATTAATAAAGCTATTATTTTTTTAATTTAAGTCGCGTAGAGTTTTATAATTTAACATCTTAATCATTGGCGCCCAGAGTCTTCTCAGTGCACTGCTGGTTTCCGGACACCGGATGGGTTACTCTCGTTAGAGATCACACTGTCCATCACGGAATAATGAGCTGTGCTCCTAGGAAGAAAAATCTAAGGGCAGCACTGCTGGATTCGAATCCGGAGCCTCCGAGTGTTTTGTAATTATTATTATATTTGCAGTGTTTATTTCCAACACTGTTGTCTTTACTTTTGGCTAAAGGGATAACTTTGTAACTAAATGATATAAAATAGGTTGTAGGTGGAGCACTGTCTGTTGCCTTATTAAGGCTTAATTTAGATAATGCAGAAAGAAGCCAATTAATTGAAAATCTAAATCATGCAGTTGTTTCATGTTTCACATTATCAATGTTCATCGATATAATAAAAATGAGTTTTGGTTATGATGTCGTCGCTGTACCAGTACAAAATAATTAAAAGAATTCTAACATGGAAAGGTAAGTAGAATATTAAATACTTTTAAAGTATTTTAGAAAATAGTGAAAAACTAAACAAAAAATTCAGTGAAGCCGTACTTCCGGTAGATGGATTTTGCTCGAAATCTTCGTGACAGATGCGGTGACAATACATAAATGGAATAACAAAACAAGTTTCAGCTTCCTGCGATTTTTGACGTTTTCGTGACATTTTGTTAAAATACAGCCACACTTACATTATATTATATATACATAGAGGCCACTTTGTAAATACACTTTTTCGAACTCAGGGGACTTCAAAACATGTGTCCGGTGAAAACTGAATTTCGAAAATTTGTCACGATCGCATTACTTTTTCTAGATTACTTCTTCTTCAAGATTCGATTCTTCTTCTAGATAAGGTGGAACTTCTGGTCTTAGCTTATTGCTTTAGAAACAAGATATATTGAGGCACTTGGCTCATGTATACAGGACGATGTGGGATAAAGTGACTAGAGTGGCAGATCTACAACAAGGTCTACAATATTCTCTTTAATCCAATCCTGCAAAATATAATCATATTCTTTATACGGTTCACTTAGACCTGCTTCTCAATCAGCTTGATCAACCTTCCGTCAGCAGTTTCCCGAGTACTGGCAAATCAGATAGTACTCTTTCCAGGCAAGTTTAAACTCATACCTTCCCTAAATAAAATTTACCGTATTCTTGAACTGTGTTGTCCTTCTCTCTTCCTTGTATACTTTAATTGTCGAATCAGTGACCCCATTAGACTTCACTTTCCGAAGTTCGGAGTCAGTCGTGAAGATTAGGCTTTGTAATAGCTAAAGAGAAAGTAGAACATTTCGTATGCTTATCTTTTTCTCGTGCTGATACAATGTTTCTGTTTTTACCAATTAGCTACATCCATCCAACTGGAATGGATCTTCTGCATCAAAATGATAAGCAACAACCGATTGCAGACTAAGTATACTTTAATATTTCTTGGGGCATTCGATTTGTGTATTATTCCAAAAAGAGAGTGCCCATTCTTCAGCTGCCCTGTTTAGTTGCAAACTAATTTGTACAAGTTCTGTGAGCAATTAGTTCTTATACTTTAGAGATAACAGCATACTTATATTTATGTCTTATATAAGGGTGCTGTTATCCCTAATCTACAAGAGCACATTGCTCATTATACCCATTTCTTATAAAAATTAGTTTGCAAGTAAACTTCATCTACTGAATGCTTTGGTGGCAAAAGAATCTGGTTGTGTTTCGTCGTGAGCTAATACTGATCTTTGACTAACACCTCTATCAATAGCCACAACAACCGTTCTTTTCCTTCCATTTCTCATTTAAAAAAAGCATAACACTCTCCATTCGCTTTCTCGCTGTTACACTCAAGCACTTCAACGGGAAACACAATTAAATTACAACTACAGCAAGTAATTAAATTGCATAATTATCAGAAATAACGTTTGAAGCTTCACGTTTTAGAAACTAACCTCAGTAAGTTATGTAACAATTCTATGAGAAGTCTCTTACGACCAAACCTCTCTGTCACGGTCGCCAAGATTTTTGGAATAGAAAGTTTAGACTTCGAAGATAAAATTCTCGTGACTCAAAAAAGGGATATTATTATAAATTGAAAAAAAAAAAACATAAATCAAACAAAACAATACTTTTCAGTCTCTTTATGTATATTTTATACATAAAATTTCAGTCTCTTTATGTATAAAATATACATAAAGACAAGAAAAAAAACATTAGCACACATAATTTATTTTTCCATAGTCCTAACATTATTATACTATTCATAAAATAATGTGAGTTTTTTCGGAAATGAAGGTCTCAATGCATAAGTTAGAAATTAGCTAATGATAATATTCCTAACAATTATATCATCAGACTTCACAATTTTAAAGCAAGTATTACGGATACCTACTAATATATTCAAATTTCAAATTATATTTAAGAAATGAAATAATTCCTTCTAACATTTATCTACTTCATATTAATCAAGGTATAAGTAAAAACGAAAACACAGAATTGTAATACATTGTTTATTTTTAAATATAGGCAATATTTAACTGGCATCAAAATTATTTCAGGTACATACTATAGAGTACAGTTAATCATTCAATAAAATAGCGCATTCTCCAGAACAGATGATTCAAGTTTATTACTTTTTTAACATACATGTACGATATCTTCAAGTGTATTTCGGATATCTTTAAAAAAAACTAATAATCATAGGTAAGAAACTTTTGCTCAATAAAAGTACAAAATATTTATCTCCATTTAGCAAACTGTTGTGTAGTTGGTCTTGCAATGCACTGAAAAAAAAAAAAAAATACAAACGAAAAATAAAAAATATATAAAAGATGTTTTATTTAATAGAGCCATCAGTCATGTTATATTTATTTGTCTTAAAAAAGTAAATTAAAAAAAAAAACTCAAAAATTTATAAATGATGTTAATTTATTTCATGTCATGTTATATTTATTTTCATTAGAAATAAATAAAGAAAAGATAATATTTTTCCAAACATATTTTTTTTACTGCTCTAAATGGTTTTATTTCAATAATTTTAAATCATATCGCTGTTAAGAAAGACTTATGTTCAAGATCAGCATTAGGTGATTTTCTTTTCTTTCCAACTTTTAAATTCTTTTCATTTCTTAATAAACCCTTAGCAGCATCAATAAAGTTATGATTATGACCTTCTTTTGTTTTTGATACAATAAATGAAATTAGTTAAAAAAAAATTCTTTTCATATTTCGAATTTGGAATTATATACACACTTAAAAAAAAATCAAAAAGAGAAAGTCCGCCACTCTGCTTAGTAATCATTTTTGATTTAATTAATTTCGATTGCGTACGATGAAATCGTGAAACAATGGAGATTTAACTCCATAAAGCTTGATTTTTTTTTCCTTAAAATATAATATTTAACACTGGATAGTGCTTTTATCATTCAAGTTTTTTCGTACTCGTTTCAGTTGTAAGACTCACGAACTCGAATAATAAAAAAGCCCCACTTTTTCTACTAGTCAAATAAATAACTATTTATTTATTTTTGTAATAATGATACTTCATTATTATTTGTTTAAATGATTTATTTTCTAATTACATATACTTATGGCCCGGCCCGGTTTGGCTTTAAACCTTCACTGTGTATCCCAATTAGAAGAAGAAATTACATAAAACAATAAGTATTACAAAAAAAATACTCACTAATGAAATCAGAGACTGGATCGTTTTCTGAATCGCTTCGCATATTACCTGTAATTTCTTCATTTTCTACAATTGGAAGAAAAAGTTGGACAAATTCTGATGTATAAGGAGGTGCTATTGCTTCCAATACCTGGAAGAAAAATTATTTCATGAACGGTACAATTACTTTGTTGCTGCCATGAAGAGAAAGAATCTGATTGGTTTGCGAATTAATCAAGCAGTTATATAACTAATAAAAGATGTTAAGTATCAACAATAAATTTATAAGAATAATTAAACGAATTTCAATGCAACGTAGTTATATTTGACAAAAAAAAAAAAATATGGTAGAATGCAAGTTGATTTAAGCGATGAATATTACTTACAAAAAATGCATGTAGAATGCGCAGATGTTGGGGTACTATTCCCGACTTTAGCCCAATACGTTTGTCGCTGATCCCACAACGTATGTCAAGAGTTTCGAAGCCCGAAACCAAAAGAAATTCACAAAATGAAATAGGCTTTAGCGGAATATTCTCAGATACCCATTGGGATCTTTTAAAAACTATGATGAGCAAACTAATACCGCATAAAGGAAAAGTACAATCTGATGAGAAATATTCTATTTTCATGTTTAGCTCTTATTTTGTTTAAAGGTGAAATGTTTACTACACTGAAATGACAGTTTGCAGGTAAGCTTAACGCCGCACTCTCTTAAGTCAATTTTCCAGGAAAAACTATTGATGGATTGGATAGGTGTACTTTATCAAATAATAGAAACTCTACTCGTTTTCTAAAAAATTAAACTTAAAAAGCTATTTGGAAGTGATATTTCCGGTAAATTTTCTTAAATTTGACATTTTTACAACAAATGTAATTTTCCCTAGATCACAGGCCTAAATATGTAAAATAAAAATGCAAAAGCAAAGAAAACGTTTGAATTGGTTTTCAAGAAAATGGCAAGAAATTAAAAAACTCAGTAACATCGTAGGTCCGGTTGACGGATTTTGATTGAAACGTTCCCACCTATACTTTGGTGTAGATTCAGCATAAAATAGTTACATTTGAATGATTCAATCAATTATTTTTGAAAAAATTAATTGATTTATATTACCTCCGTTACGAAGTATCTAATGAGGGAAATATCGGTATCTCCTCGTTGCCAGCATTGTTTAATATATTTTACCACAGGAACTACACAGCCTCTACTAAGCAAATTCACCATTCGCTCCAATAACATTTTTTTCATTTCAAGCTAAAACATTTTTAACTGTACAAATTTATCACATGTAAAATAAATACATAAGATGCAATACCATACGCTCACCTGAACTAATATCTCTAATTCATCTTGTTTACTTTCAAACAACCTTATGAAAAGGGAGAGTACTGTATGATGTAAAAGTGGATGATTGGTAACAACTTCATCCAACAAAGCCAAATGGATTGGAGTATGTTCAGTACTAAGTTTAAAATATGACGGTTCAGTCACAGTACATTCAACCCATCGCACAATCCCAATCGATACAACTGGAAATCTAAAACCAATGGAAGTTTTATGAACTTATTTCATAAAATGAAAATCAACTATGAATGAAAGTAACTAGCGAGTCAAAGGTGAAAACATAGATGTAAGCAAGATTTATGAAAGCTGCGCTCTGAAACACCGAGAGTTTCAGCCTCTACTACAAATCTATGTAAAATATAAATATATTTTTATAAAATAAGATATATATTTATATAATGCTAACAGATTTTATCTTACGAGCATTAATAAAAATAATTTATAAATACAATATAAAGAAGAAAGTTAAAATGATCTAGAAAATAAGAATAACTAATTTTTATCTGTCTTAGCAAGTATATTCCTTTTGTTCCTGGCCGGTTTCGAATTTTCATACATCGTCAGAGCAAATTCACCAAGTTCGTGTGGAGAGTTCATTTCAATGTAATGTTTCTGTTACACTCACACTTGTTGATTTGTATGTCATACATGATATTTATCAGTGTCATCACGTCATACATACAAATCAACAAACCAACAAGTGTGAGTGTAACAGAAACATTGCGTTGAAATGAACTCTCTAAACAACTTAGTGAATTTGCTCTGACGATGGGTGAAAATCCGAAACCGGTCAGGAACAAAAGGAATATGCTACGACGGATAAAATACCAGATGTATCCAGCATTGCGGACCGATCCACATATTCAAAAATAAAGTTTAAGTTTGGCCGTTGTTATTAAATAAATAAAACATGGTTTGGAAGGGACTAAAGAAAAAACTTTTTAACTTGGATTTAACTAAATGTTAAATGAACTCTCCTTTCGTTGGCAGTTTCTGAAGGGTGTCCGAAACGTCGAAAAATAAGGTTTTTCAAAGTTCAAAAATTCTTTTTCTGGCCCTTGTCAACCATCATTTTGCTTATTTTTATAATATTACTTTTTCTTTCAGTAATAATGTTTGTATATGCTACTAACTTTATGCAATGATAAATTGTTGAAAGTTCAGCAATTAATTCTGTAGATCCTTTTGTAGTATTGCAAATATGGTGAACTTTATCTATTGCATAGGCAGTTGCCTTAAGTTCTTCCTTATTAATATTTCTTCTACCCGAACCTGTCTTCTTTCCTGAGGTAAGTGTTGATTCACTAACAGAAGTTGCGTATGCTAGAAGATACACATATTTGGGTTTATGCTCTGGATTTAATTTCATTCCTGGACGAAAGAGAGCATCCACAAGCAATTCTGTAACAAAGTTGGCAAATTTCTTTCAGTAATAATGTTTGTATATGCTACTAACTTTATGCAATGATAAATTGTTGAAAGTTCAGCAATTAATTCTGTAGATCCTTTTGTAGTATTGCAAATATGGTGAACTTTATCTATTGCATAGGCAGTTGCCTTAAGTTCTTCCTTATTAATATTTCTTCTACCCGAACCTGTCTTCTTTCCTGAGGTAAGTGTTGATTCACTAACAGAAGTTGCGTATGCTAGAAGATACACATATTTGGGTTTATGCTCTGGATTTAATTTCATTCCTGGACGAAAGAGAGCATCCACAAGCAATTCTGTAACAAAGTTGGCAAATGATTTATCAGGGTGAGTATGAAAATTATAATTTTTTTTTATTACCTAAAATGATTTAATTTTCTTTGTAATTTCAATTTCTTTTAATGCTACAAGAGATAGTTCTGTAGTGTCAAATTTTCGAAATTGAGATTTCTCCGAAATTATTTGTTGTGAGGCCCTGAGAGAGAAGAAAGTGTTTTTAAAGCACCTATGTGCGTGTAAATAAGTATACGTGAGTATCATTAACACAAAAACGAAAATCTACAGAAAGTTGAAACTTGATATAATAAGTTCATTCATATTTCCACATTCTAAAGAATCAGAAATATAAGGCCTTTAAAAATGGAAACATGAGTCATTAGTCAGCTATACAGGAAAAACTCATTCCACAAACCAAGTTTTCACTCTCATGTTCACATGTTTAAAAAAGCAAGCTAATTATTGCAAGCTGGGACAGCCTAAGAAAAATTTATTTTTTAAATTTTGGAAGGGTATGTCTGACCCATATGATGTCAAATAAAAACTGTGCAGACATACTTAAATTTTTTATGAATGTAAATTTTTCCCACAAACTTTTACTACATTAAAATATCTTGGCTCATTTTTTTTTTTTACATTAGTAAACTCACCAATCCAGACAAACCTATATGGGAGTCACTCATCGCGTATGACGAAATTAAATTTTACGCATTTACATTGAATTTGTTTGAAATTAAAAAATGAAACTTTGGAATAAAATAACTTGCAAAACATACGACGATACGAAGAATTAAGCAGATTTATGGCTACATTTTTTCTTTTAATTTTTGCTTGGGAGTTCTAGAATAGCAAATCTCTTGTAATTATAATTTTTTTTATTACATTTCTTAAATTATATATACAATAAAAAAATAATAGTTTATATGATTTATAGCAAGGTAGGTGCTTAGCTTATGTGAGAAGATTAAATAAAACTACAAGGTAATCTCATCATTTGTCCATTCCAACGTTTCAATTTTATTTGTACAGAGCGCTTTTAGTGCCTTACAGTCATCAGTTGACCAAAATCAAAACTCGTTATATGAAATGACATTATTATGTCTGTGGTGTTCTTCCCACAACAATTATTAAAACGAACACCATAGAATTAACTGTTAATAATAATTATAATACCTCATAACAAATATTTTGGTCAATTGATGCACTATTGATGGTCATATATTAGGTGAAAGGGTTCTGTAAAAATAAAATAAATGAAATGTGTGAATGGGCAAATAAGATAAACTAGTTGTCTTGCTCTCTCTCTCTCTTCCACACTCACACACAAACACACACTCTAAATATATATATTTAAAAAATCAGTAATAAAATTGAATTGAATAAAAACACCACTTCTCAATTCATAATTATTATGAGCTTTGTTTTACCCAAAAACTGCGGGGTCCTGATGAGATCAATGGGTGGAGGGTCAGGTGCATTGTAGTTTCTATACAGTACAGTAATATCAGCAGGATTCAATGTATTCCTTGACATCATTGATGAGAGCGCCTGACATGCCTGAGGATATCCGGCGGCACCATTTAAAGACATAGTTATTGGAGTTACATCATGCCTGCACTCAAGCAATTACATAATTTGTGGCAGAGATAATATATACGAAACAGAAACAAAAACTATGCAAAATATTGAGTACATATTTCTTCACTTCACATATTTCCTTTTAATACAATATTTAAGACTACATTTCAGAGAACAACAATTACAAGTTCAATGAATTTAAAAATATAATATTAATTCTATAGTGAAAGAGGATTTGAAATAAACAGTAATGGCAGTAATTTTTCTTTTACAAGGTGTATCATAAAAAAATTAAAAAAAAGAAGAGGACAGATTTAAGAATTATGTTATTTTTAAACAACGTAGAAAATTAAAAACATTATAATAATAAAAACAATAATAATAATCATAATTCTTCAGTAAATTCAATTTTAAAAACTATATTCCTCAGGATTATATTTCAATATAAAAACGTTTCTCCCCAGCATATGCATCTGGTCCTATGATTCTATCTATGTAATAGTCACTTTGAAGTCCGAATCGGAATCAGACTACTTCTCAACCAGGCTCTTCGAGTGCGAGGCTCTGCTGATTTAAATATTCAAGCTAATGACGGGCTCTCAGCAAGAGTAAAAATATACTGGGCTGCTAGACGTCGAATGGAGAAATGTCAACTATGACGCCGAGCACTGGGGAAAAAACTTCTCAATCATGCCTGTCTTCGCGAGAGCCCCGCAGGGTGGATCTTTGCACCTAGTATATACATAGATATTGCAGACAACCCTACTTATCTACAAAGCCTAATTACTACTCATGCAGAGACACTTTATCCTCTTCACTCATTCAGATCATTTTGAGCTTCTAAATCGATCAGGATCACTTCACTACCATATTGTCATGATACTTCTTGAGCTGGATGGAAATAAATGGCAATTATAACAATGCTCCATGAAATTTTCCTTAAAAAGGAAACTCACACTCAAGTGAACCAGGTAAAAACCAAATATATGCATGCTGGTGGAGCAACAACCTCGGCTTTAGTACAGTCTATAGCAATAGGCGATTATAGTTTTGTGCAAGTGGTAGATTTGTTACTTAGGTTCGTCGATTACCGGAAGCATTAATGTCCGAAGAGATAAGAAACAGAGGGATGGCGTCTAATAGAGCTACTTCGCCATACTAAACCGCCATATTACAAAGACGTCTAGTTTCTAGAAACACGAAGATCCTGTTGTACAAAACAGTGATCCGCACAGTGCTCATCTGTAGGTCTGAAACATGGACAATCTTCAAGGTGACGAAAGGATCCTTTCGACACTCGAAAGAAGAATTTTAAGAAGGATCTTCGGGCCAGTTAGTGAGACCCAAAGCTGCAGAAGAAGAACCAACAAGGAGATATTGAACATGTATGGCGTGCCAGATGTAGATAAAATAATTAGGCTCACTAGGGTGCAATGGGCAGGGCAGTTGCAAGGATGGCAGAATATGAGGTGCCTAGAAAGGTCTTGGAAGAAAGAGTTGACCGCACGAAAAGAGTGGGCAGACCCAAACTGAGATGTGTTGATGGTATAGGAGATGATTCCAGAGTTCTGCTGAATGTGCGGAAATGGAAAGTTGCAGCAACTCATAAAGATGACTGGCAGAGGCGAATGAAGGAGACTAAGGCTCAGTAATGGGATGTAAAGCTAACAAAGAAGAAGTTTTCCCAATTTACTGAGCGTTTGATGCTCTATTAAGTATATACTTACATAATATGTTATTATATCACTATAAAAGTTATTTCTAAATATACATTAAACAAGCAAAACAATTAATACATTAAATTTCTTACTCTTGTTGGGCGCATTTTGTAATCTCTTGAGCTAGTCTTTTCATTGTAGATCCTCCTTTTGTCTCCTTAGAAAGAACATGCAGCAATACTTGGCTATAAACATAAGTATGTTGTCCATGGCAAACCATTTTCTGAGAAATTGAAGGTAGCATTAAATTATATTTATTTTTTTATTTAAAATAATTGTAAAAAATTTTGATTCCCAAACAACTGACTTTATAAAATACTTCTTAACTGCACCTGTTAAAAAGAAACATTTTGTGATCATCGACCGGTTTCGGAGTTCACATCATCAGGATGTTCTGATAAATAATGCGATAACACAGACTCGCACGAAACAAAATCAGTTTACACGTTTAGAGAAGTGTTTTGTTATGACTAAACTGGATTTAAAGGACCTGATTAAGGCCATATATTTCCATTTTTAAAAGGCATTGTATTTTTGGTTCATTAAAAATGGAAACATCAATGGGTGAAAATATGTAAGTTTACATTGTGAAGTAAATTTAATATTGTTACTAGAAATTATTTATTTACATTATCTTATTTTAAATGTTCTTGACCATAAAAAGTAATATTTAATTTTCATTTATTCCTGCATGTTATTGACACAATAAAATATTTTATAACTAATAAAATAACAACAATAAGATAGTGAAAATAAACATCAAATAATGTAATCATGCTATGTAACATTCACACACGCTATGTGCATTGGCATACTCATTTATAAACATGTACTTTTTTTTGTGCGTGTTTGTGTCCGGCTGTTGTGTTGCTGGTTATTGTCATTCTGGGATGATGTGTGGTAAATAGGGGTGTAGTTAAATCAGTTTTGCAATATTTGTAAGATCGGGTGTGTTCCGAAAACCTTTTCCTTATATAGATATTACAGACTGGAAATGCAAGTTTGTAAATGCCACTGTTCTGTAAGTGATCAGTATTTTCAGGGCGGACTTTTCTTCTGTAATTTAGTGTTAGTTCTGAATGCCGTTTAGATCCCCATTTTCTTAAACAAGTTTGGTTTCCTATAAATTTGGCAAATTTATTAGTTGTCTCTTTATTAATATTTTTATACTAGCCACCGTAATCGTCGAATTGTTTCAATGTTTAAACCCAACGGTAATCGAACGATGACCGCTAGCACATAAGGCGGTCGTTAGCAACGATTTAAGCGGTACAACCTAACATTAATAATCAACAAATGTTACGTTTGCAAATAACATTTGGAGTGAGTAATTTTACTTTCTCACAACATTTATCCACTGAAAGAATACCTACCCCACATTCATCAATACTCTTTTGCCAGTCATCTGAAGTTGTAAGGAATCCAGAAATAGCAGTTTTAAGTACACGAGAAAAAACCTCAATCTGCTGTGCTGCAGTGGATATAGATGTTATCTCTCCTTGAAAGCCCGCATCTGATATTAACTATTTCATAACACAAAAAATATAGTGGAGATAGTAGGGATAACATAAATTTTAAAAATAGGGACAACATTTTTCATGATATTAAACAAATAGTTTTGGGTATCAAAATTGAACCTTAATTGTAAAGTTGAGCATAAGGCAATCTGGATATTCTTCAGCAAGACGATAAATAAGTGACCTCCAAGTTGGATGTTCTATCATTGCCGTCAGCCAAGCAGGAGTCTAGAAAATGGAAGTCTTGGAATAATTTCAAATTAAGCTTAATTCCTTCTTAATGCACGTATATGAAACCCAATATAGACTGACTGTGCTCATCACATGCCAAAACATAAAAAAATAAAATTATTCCATAAACAAAACTATTTTACAATTTACACAAACCTCTCCTTCTTCTGTAAAAATGGTGTCTGCTTTCTTAGGATCAAACGTTTTCAAAATCATTTCTTTTAGATGATTTTCAACCATAGCTTGTACATTCGTCACCTTAACACCTAAAATAAGTTTTACTTTCTGTATCATATTAGAGTAAAAATAAATAGGTAGTTTTAAGCAGAAGCGTTTCTAAACTATTTAGGAACCAATCATTGTCATATGATCAAGAATACCTCCAAGAATAAGCCATTCTGCAACAAGATTAGCCATTTGTGCAACAGCTTTGTAATTGTGTGATAAAAGTTCTATTACTTGCTCTGGACTACCACCTGCTTGAAAATATCTGAAATTGAAAGAGATGTTCGGAAACTGTTCTATGAAGAGAAATGCTAAATACATAGAATAAGATCACAAGGTGGGATAAAATTAAAAAACTATCGGCTCGAAAAATACTCGTTAATAAAAAAGATGTATTTGAAATATAAATATTATATTCTTTGTAGACCTTTTCAATTGCGAAAATATGCCAGGTTCCATAATATAATCTGGAGTGCTAAATTTTTCTAAGCACTCTCTCAGGACCTCTTGTGGATTTTCCATTGTTTCTTCACCCCCATCTGACTTAAAAAAGAAATATTTTAAGTTCAATTATTTTATTAAAGTACATTCTACAAAAATCGCCATGAATTCAGTTACAAAATTTCTTACATCATCTCCCACTGGTCCATCCCATTCTCGGTCTTCATCATAATCATCATCCATTTCTTGGACTTCGTAGTGGAAACTTTGATTTTAATGAATATTCAGAACTTTACATCACAAGACTTTGGATTTCTTTTAATTCTCCCAGTAAAGAACCTTAAATAATGATTAAAAATTGGTTAAAAGAGAAACAGATAAAAAAAAGAAGATACGAAACTATAATTTTTTATATTACTGTCTGATTAGAAAGACTAACTAAAAACTTACCCTGATCTCCTACAAAAAAACCTCATCCTTAATCAACAGTGTGTAAATACTAGCATAGTGAAGGTTACTATAACAGTGTGTGGTTAATGTAATGGAAGGGGGTCGAATTCAGTAAATTACAATATTTTAACAGAAGGTTATTTAGAAGATTTTTTCTTGTAAATTTCGTATTTGGATTTACTTTAATTGAAAATTATATTAGGGATAAAAACTAAATTGGTACTTTAATTTCTAGGTTAAGAACTTTTACTTGGTTTAATTTAACCAATACGAAAGAGCAAGAAACTCTTTGCTAATGACTCAGTAGAAAGGTGGGATATGTTGCTGTAGTTTTTCTGTCATAAGAAATTTTATGATACCTGAGAAAAAGTACAGTGTTTATGGTGCTGTTCTTTCCAGTAGATAGTTATAATAATTTTTTGTCTTTGAATCAATTTAATAATTTTGTGAATTAATATATATATTTCAAATTGTTTTAAGATATTTGTTAAAATGAAAGCTAAATATTCCACAAGGAAGGATAAAGGAAAGGATAGTAATAATTTTACTGGTACTAATGGGAAACAGAAAGAAGTTCAGAGTCATTCATCGGAAGGTACAGAGGAGGCAGATTTTGTATTTCCAATACTGAAAACAATTGACAAAGCGAGGCATCTCCATTGTTACTCGAATTGTATGTCTTTACATGCCATATTTAATGGTACTTTATTATCTTTATTTTATGCTTATTTTTAATATACTTGTTCCAGTATTAAATAAAAATAAGGATGATGGTGCGGTTAGCATGGAAGAACTAGACAGATTGCAACCAGAGCTAGAATTGATGCTGTCTGCCGCTGCTGTCAGATCGAGAACATTACAGGCTGAGATAGACACATTGAACCAAGCGGAAGATACAGCTCCTGATAAGGCAACTCTTATTTTAAGTCAGGTAAATATATTTTATGAAATTAATATTAAAAATGAGCACTATGGAACTCTGTGCAATGATATTCATATCTTGATGCGAATAAGTTCGTTTGTCTTCATTCCTTTTTATTAAGGAAGAAAAATAGTTTCAGTTAAATAATATTAAGATTCTGGGCTTTGAATAAGAAGTTCATGTATTGGCTGTCATTTAACATAGATAATATCTAATTAATCTCCACAACTATGCATTAATGCAATGCAAGCATTACAATTCACTCTACCATGATTGTAATTTCATTGTAAATAGTATTGTTTGAAAATGCCTATTAGATCTTAATGTATTCATGCTACTGATTTTTCATGAATAAGAAACTTTAGGTACATTTTGATCAGGGCAACCCGTTTTTTATTATCACATACAACATACCATAAAGTAATCGAGAACTCACATATGTATTTCTCGTGTTTAGCAGTTTTGTTGATTAAAATATTAGAGCAAATGGGTGAAAATTGGAAGTTTTTTGGTGCAAAATTTTGGTGTCTGTGTTTGATTATTCTTTATTTATTAATTGAGTAAATTGTACTTAATTGCTTATTTTTTTATTTTAGAAAAAACGCAAGTTGAACGATGCAAACAGAGTTACAAAATCGATGAAGGATCTTTCAAAAGTAAGAGACAGAGATACAAGCAGTAAAATGGATGGGGTGTCCAGTGGCAATGATTCTGTTAGTGAACATTATTAAAGTCCTTAGAAGCACAATTATCACATCTGTTGTGTGCCACTGTATGAAATGGTAGAGTGTACATCCAGTTTCAAATGATTTTTCTGAATTGGTATTCTTTTATAATCGGAATAATTTTACGTTTAAATCCACAGAGTTAAGTTATTAATTTATTTTCTCCAAACCTCAAAGTATTGATACTATCAATATGAGTTATGGATCTTTGTCGTGTATTGGCGCTTTATAGATGTCAAGCCTGAAACCATTTCATCAATGGGCATTTGTGCACTTTTGGACCCAAATAAATTATTCCTTCAATTTTCAATTATTTGAGGTTAGCTTTAAAGCTTATAAGAGTATAGAAAAATTAAGCTCCATTTTTGTATGTCAAAAAATTTTATGTTTGCGTATGTGATGTACACATGTAATTATAAGTTCAAACTCATTTTCACTATAGATTTTTTTTATCTGTCGCTTATTAGAGTTATTACTATCTGTACGATAGTAAGTATTATGCGGAAATTGTTCATTTATAGATATGAAGCAATAATTTATTTGTATTTTGTTTAATGCAGTTGAATTTGCCTCTTCGGAATTTCATTGCACTTTTTAAATTTCTTAATGCTGTTATTTTTTTCAGAAAGTAAATTCTTGTTATAAACTCGTTCACTTTTTATAAGTAATTTGCTAATCTAGAAAATACTTTCGCTTATCTTGCGTGTAAGAGTTAGTGAACGATTATTTTATATATATTTATATGTGTATAAACTGCCTGCCAAACAAATTGAATCACTCCTAACTGACAAAGGTCGAGCGTTCAAGTTTTCACAGATTTTATTGATTTCAGTCACAGTTTTTTTTTATAGATTTATAGATTATCCAGTTGTAAGAAGTTTATGATACAAAAGTCACAGTAGTAACAAACAAATTTAGTTTTTGTGAAGGTTTTATTGAACAAAATAAACAATCTAGAATTTATTAAAAATAGAGCAAATTAGTTAGTGTTTTATAGAAAGTAGAATATTGAACTTCCGCTATCCAAGAATTGCCAGAATACAACATTAATGCAGTTAACCGATTTTGAAAAGGGAATAATTGTCTGTATGCACTAAACTGATATCTCCTTCTGAGAAATGACGCATCTTTTGTACCAATACCATTCTTCTGTCTTCGGGATGAGATCTAGCGCCGGTGTTCCGAAAGTCGTCGAGGAATTAACCAACGCAGAAATCGTTGCCTTCGATAAATGAGTTTAAGGGAGAGGTATCGCCCTCCAGCTGCTGGGGATGCATATGAGTCTGTTTTTATCATTGGATAAATGTTGAAGGATACACGGCTTCATGCCAGTCTAGAAAGATAGTAGTGGGCCAACGAAAGGGATCAATTATCTTTAGTGACGATTCCCATTTTCTCTGTCACAAAATGCTCGATCATTGATGGTGACAAGATTCCGGAATGAAATGCGCAATTTTGAGTGTGCTTGCTGCTCGAGGTCTTGCATTGGCTTTATCCAAGAGGTTCAGTGTTCATCGGTACATCGACGAGATCGTAAGATCAGTTTTGATACCCATGATAAACGATCATGCTGGCGCTATTTTCCAACAGGACAGTGCTCGATCTCATGTTGCAAGAATTTGTCAAACCTTTCTGCAACAAGAAAATGTGAAAATTTTGCCTTGGCCAGTTCGTCCATCTGATTTAAACCCAGTAGAACATATGTGGAATATGATGGGTCGGCGCTTGAGACGTTTCCCTCAATCAGCAAACAACTTAGAGGAGCTGCGTCGACACCTTCAGCAATCCTGGGATGAGGCACCACAATAAGACATCGATCACCGTTATAGAAAATGTATTTTTAATTTTTTTATGGTGGCGAAACACATTATTTTAATTTTCTTCTTTCCTCACTGTCATTTTCTTTCCTCAAGGAAATTATTTACTTCTTGGGTTATTCTAAATAAACTGACATTGTCATGCTTATAAGTTATAACTTTATTCCTTCTGGGTGGTGCAATTTTTTTGGTATGCAGTTTAAATATACATAATAAATCATATTATATTTATATTAATAAAAGAAATTTGATAAAATAGTCAGAATGAACGAGTCATTTGCTTCATACAATTAATATGAATAATCACATTAAAGGCCGTTCGGACTTAGAATTATAGAAGGAATTGGTAAGAAATGTTTTCTTTTGTATGTTCACTTCAGATTCCTAAGTGTGCTTTGCTTTATAGTGATTGTGTAATCCTCTAGTCGTTCCTAATTGGTAATGAGCTCACTGGACACTTTGTTTGTGCAGGATAATTCTGGCGAAATGATCTGTGATACTCCTAAAGATTCACTAAAAGTTTCTTTACCTAAAAACGATATACCAAACAAATTTTGGGCTTCTGTTGAGCCTTATGTAGGAGAAATTACAGAGAACAATATTAAGGTAAATTAAATTGTAATTAAGGTTATTAAATTATTAAGGTATATTATTATATTAAGGTAATTAAGTTACATATAGAAGTGATAATATTATAAAAAACTCCGAGAACTTTCACTGAAGTTCTAGTTAACTAATTTTACTTTCTTCCTCCCTTTGAATTTCATTAAAGCATTTAATGTTACTAGAATAGGACCTGATATATCGGTGGAACCGTACATAGTACTGAATTGACTCTTTAGAAGAAAGCATAATGTTGCAACTCACCCATTGTCCCCTACATATGTAGTATTCTTGTGCGAATTTAAGGAAAATGTAGGAGTTGTTTCGAGAACATTGCGTTCAGCTGAAAAACCCTTCTGCAAAATTAGCACTTTCGATTTACGGTTGCACACAGACTTTAAAACAATCTAATAATGAACTCATGGGAGGTGTGGAATTTATGCGGACGAGCCTAATGATTTCTTTTCGAAAAATCAATGGTTCTAACATCTTACAGGGATTAAAACATAAACATTTTAACAGGGATAAAAACATTTTTATCAGTCAAATTTCTTAACGTATACAAAATTTAACTTATGTTTACTAAACCTATGTTTTTCTAAAATAGAAAGTTTAACAAATTTAAAATTTAAATACCGGTGTTACTGTTTATTTATGTAAGTAGTAAAGGCCTTGTCTATTTTTAGTTTGTGTTTTTGGTTGACAGAATTATATTGATTCGGCTCGCGGCTGATATTTATCTAATTGACTGGCCCTTGGCTGGGTTGGCGTTTGAGTTGAGCAAAATTATATAATATGTAATTTTAAATTGATTTTAAAATGTTAAAACATCATTAATTTAGAATTCCTACTTTACTTTAATATTATTAATATACTTTATCAATTTCATCCAAATCTTAAAATTTGTTTAATTGAAAAATCGCAACACAGTTATTTCACAATTTAATCTCTTAAGGTTAAAATGACAACTTTAGCCATTGATTTTAGTGTATTCATTGTCACATTAATCAGCTATTTTACAAAAATGTAGGTTTTTTTTTTTTTTTTGTTAGAGAAGTGTTGAACATTTTGTGCACACTGAATTATTGAATAAAATAAATATGGCCCCTGCCAATCATCGATTTACTTGCAAGATAACTTCAGTGAAAAATTCAAAATAACCATTAAAAAAAATCTTGAAACATATACACCTATTTTCTTCTTAGGACCACTTTATTATTTACAATCGAGGGTGAAATAATAAACTGCTTGCATTGAGGGCTGCGTCTAATTGATTCAGAATAAAATATGTCAACATTTATTATTTCATTGTATTTCCTTTAAATAAGTGAGCTGATAAAATCTTAAATTTTATTCTTATTTAACACAATACTGAATAGTGTTGAATGATGTGTGAAAATGCAGATATAAGAAAGAAATGTTAGAAATAGCTCATAATATTTGTGTTACTTCATCTGGTACTTACTATAAGTGATAAGAGAAATATAGCCGTATTATTTTTCTAATTATCCAACTAAATCATCTAGCTGGATGATCCAATTTCAATAAAAAAAAAATCAATTTCAGCTATTGCTGTCGGATTTCTGATCATTTCTAATTTTCTTTAATTATTTTTATTGTTAAGTATTAAAATATTTTTATTATTTCCTAACTCTAAGGGAGGCAGCAGCCCCCATCTGCCCCTTTGGCTACGCCCATGTAAATAAAGGCATACTGGTGTTTGCATGAGTGACCTAATGCTAATATTTATACGTCTGTACTTGAAATATTGGCATAAATAATTGGGTTTAGCATGTTTGCATTTCAAATCATATATTCTTTATTGAAGTATGTCAGAGTCGTGAAGATGTGTTGTATTTGTAGATGTAGTTTTTAAAGATGACTTATTTTTTAATAATTTTTAATAAACGTTGTCAACATAATTTTCAACAAATTACTTTAGCCATTAGTTCATCTTTTCTTGATTTCTTAAAACTCAACAGACTATATAAATTTGGTTCTGCATTTTTCGTTTAAATCAGTTTTTCCGCTGACAATAGCAGCGTAAAATATTTTCTTTAATCCAAGTAGTTGGTAGATGCAAAACAATAAAATAGTTTTTTTAAACTTCAAGAAACATTTAATTCACTGGTCCCTGCGAACTATCGTTGTTCTTGGATTATTTATAAAGGCCAAACTTAACCAGTTGTATAGTTATAATTCAACTTGTTATCGACCCTTCCTTATTATTTCGTTGATTTTATTTTTTTTAGGTAAGGGTTGTAAAAACTAGCGTCCGGCAATCATTGGAACGGTATAGAGAAGATTAGCATGGTCCTAGGGAAAAACTAAAAAAAAAAAGGCTTGTTTTTTCACAATCCTGACCCAAAAAATCCAACAAAAATAGGCATCCAAGAAATTAACTAATTATTTGTAATATTTTTTTAAACTTAATAAAATTAAATATAATTTTTGCTGCCTGATTTCTTTTATTTCTCCTGCTCATTTAATATTACTTATTGATGTGATGTTTTCTATTGTAAATCCCCCTGAAAATTCTCACTCTGAAGCCGGGTACAGAATTTATATATATTAAAATGATAAAGATCATAACAATTAAGGAAAACCATTTGACATTTCTTTGGTTTCAGTTTTAATTGCTTGCTATTTTAATTCCGCTATTTTTTGCAGGAACTGGAGAATCTGATCACATTATGTGATACCGACCTAGCGGGCATTAAAATACCCCCATTAGGTAAACATTATACCGAACGTTGGCCAGAAGAGGATCTTGGACAAGAAAGACAGGCATCTTCTGTCACCAAACAACCCAAGACAGGTGGTGAAGTGGAGGCAATCAACATGCTAAAACGAGCATCTAACATGTGGTATATTTTCATAGTTTAATCCTTTTTTTTTTTTTTTTTAATCAACTTAGTACTATTTCCCTTAACTTATCGAATAATTATACAGATTTTATCTACATGAAGTAGTATAAACAATTAACGGGGATTTGTAAGTATAGCTGTTAACTGTGTATAGAGACATTGGTGTAACTATATTGTTTCACTATCTAGAATTCTGCTGGATATTCTTCATAGTAGGTCGCACCTATTAATAAAATTTTCTTAATTACAAAAAAAAAAGAAAAGAATTTAAAACGTTAAAAAACTACTTAATTTATTAAGAGAATTATTTTTCATAGAGAAACCAATTGTTTTTGGTAAACCCAAGTAAACATGTAAACGACGTGTCTGTGACCAGCAGATGGTGAGTCACTTGCTCAGTAGTCTCATTTGCTCTGTAGACAAATTTGTTAAGAGTATTTAGTTGATTACCTTCGAATTTTATCTTTTAATCCGTTTCCGGCATTTTCACAATAAGAAGCCAAATAGATACGCATATAAGGCACCACGATAGCTGAATGGTTAGAGGCCCAGAGCGCAAAGCTGAAGTGTATGAGGTGTTGTGTTCGACTCCCGTTGTTGCTTGGATTTTATTTGAGTAGTATTTAAAGTATGTTTGCATCCGTCCACACACCTGTTCGGTAGTTTAGTAATTCCCGCCAGAAGCATTGGCTTTACTTTATATCCGCATATATAGCATTATTCAGTCATACTATACTCCTTTCCTTTGACATATGCAATTTAGAGTACATGAAGTGTGCTAGGTATATGTTTTGTATAATTTTTATGTATTTAAATTTGTTATATACACGATTCTTTCAGTAATGATATGACTCCTGGTCCATTAGTGCAAAGGCTAGTTTCTGCGTTGATGGAAGAACCTTCACATGATTCTTTTAATAAATTAGGTAAATTTGTAATTAACTTACTGTATTTACTATTCTCATTGTTGATTCAGTCTGCTTGATTCTCACTTACTGTATTTACTATGTTTATATAAAAACAGAAAACATGTTTTTTAATGGGAGATGAATATTGCTGTTGAGCTTTTTTTTAATTCAAAATTTTGTTATAGAAGAAAATGATAACTCATTATACTTGGCTAAACTTCCATTGTATCATACTACCGCTTGTTTTGAGCATAGAATTCGTCGAGAATTAGAAGCAGTAGGTTTGTTAGATGCCAATGATCACGTAAGTATTTAATATTTCATTTTTTTGTTTAATTATTATTTATTTTAAGAATTATGAAAACGAACTCGTTAGTAAAAACCAAACATTGTTTTTCTTCTTTTTGTGTTTTATTTTTTAATCTCCAAGAAGTAGTGTAATTATCTCACTTATCTTTTTATGAACACTTCTCTCTTGTGAAGTCCATTGATAGCAAAAATATTCCCCATAAATTTCTTCCGAGATTTCATTACAAAATGTATATATTTCCTCACTATTTCACTTTTATATTGTAATGTATTTTATAATTGCAATTTGAAAAGGATGAAGCAGATGAACTATTAATTGAAATTAAAAAATGTGAGGAAGAATTGAAAATTGTTGCTGCACAAAACAAAGAACATCTAACAAAATTGCTGGCTCAAGCCAGGCATGAAATGAAGAGGCAAGAAATTAAACGTAAGATCAGATCCCTAGATAGTGAGGTAAGCCTTACTTTTTCATAATATTATCATGTAATCTGGTCTTGGTCATAATTTTTTGAATATATTGGGAATTTTAGCTTATAGACATCTACAGAAAGACGAACTGTGCAAAGTTGAAGAAGAAACAGTTACAAAGAAAGGAAAGAGATCAAGCTTGGAAAGTTTTGAAAGATAGGGAAATGCTTCTAAAAAGTCTCGATTCTTTATAATTATGAATTAATTAACTGTTAATTTTTAATAATTCTAGAAATTATGGGGCGTTTTATCTGTTATTGATATTGTTTTTTATATTATTTTCTTTTTCTGTTTATATAAACTTGAAACATGAAGGAAATCTATAATAAATTATAAATAATATAATTTTAATGAGTTACTTTAAATAAATCCTCAATAAATGTTTTTAGCTCCAATGGCTAAGAAATATTGATGTGTTAATTAGAATAAAAAATAACAAATAAGCCCCGATAGATGTGTATAGAATCCAAAAATTTGGCTGTCTTGTTTTATCTCTTTTAGGAGTAACCATTACAATTAAAAAAAATAATATGCATAAAATAAGAGAGCAAATTTACTGCTCCACGTTCAGTCTGATATATTTTTATTTATACGATCATTTACCAACACGTCTTACCACTATCTTTAGAAAGCTGTGTGTGTGCGTCAGCCCAAGCTCAAAAACGAATAACTGCTTAAAGTTCAAATATCGAGCGCATCACTATCTCCCTAGAGGGAGTGGATTGTCACGTCTTCAGAGCCTGATGTGGGGCATCCCAACCTAACGATAAGAACACTTATCTGACATTTTCAACACCGACTAACTACGCAAAGGCCTGCAAATATAGTTGACAAACTAAGTAGTACCACATCACTCATTCACTTCACATATACACAAGTCATCGCTAAAAACATTTTTGTATAAGAGAAATTTCTTTTTAATTCAATTTCGGAAATGTTAACATCAGTACTTCCTCTTATGTAGGGAAACTTTTCCTCTTGATTTAAGGGAAATTTTGGTGGAATATGATTTGAGCTTTCTTCTAAAGAGCCATTTCAACATATTGTGTTGTTCCACTATCCAGTAATATTAGCAATTTAATTATAATAAAAATTATAAGTTTTTTTTATTTATTTAATTTAAGGCGCGTCAACATCTACAGACATTTACGCCCGATGCCTTCTTAGTGCACTTACGTCCTCAAATATTACATAGACAGTGCTCTGGAGGCTCCTAGGAAGAAAAATCTAAAGGCTGCATAGCTGGACTCAAACCTCCGCGTGGGAAAATTCCAAGTTTGAAAAACATTTATTACGTTGATATTTTTTTGATATTAGTAATATTACTCTCAATCAAGTTTGCGAGCTGTTTGTACAGAAATTAAGAAGAATGGTTTTGTTAGTTAGATACTACAAAGTTTCCCGTAGCCAAAATATTATTCATTTAGCAGTGTTTGAAGAAGGTTACTTCTTAGGTTATAATTCTCTATCCATTATCCATGATTATCGCGTATAAGTGCAACATATTAGACGGGTTTGCTGTCAGCGTAATTTAAGTTCTTATATCACCGAGTTTTGTTCAGAATGTTGTCCAGAGCTTATGGATTTTTCTGCAATTTCTTACCCACTCGAAACGGTTTGAATCACATAGCGAAGAGGAGTTTATTATGTCAACCGGCAGCTACTACTAATAATGTAAGATGCATTAAATAAAATAACAATGCATTAATCTTTTGGTTGAATGATAACAAATATTTACTTAACTTAATAAGAACCTAACATTTAGGAACTCTAATTTTTTGTGTACAGTGTTTCTGTCAAAGAACGTTTAGTTCCCGCATTCAGCAAAACATTATAGAGAGGCCCTCTAGCTTAAGAAATATGAAGAAAAATGAAGGGATTGGACCTGTGGGTTGGATTTTGCTGGTAACTATTAATACTTCTTAGTGTCCAGGGTTTATATCTTTAAAGCATAAGTTTATTTTAAATCGCAGTTGATTCCAGTATCTACATTTTGCCTTGGTACGTGGCAAGTTAAGAGGAAGAAATGGAAAGAGGATTTAATTGAAAGTTTATTACTGAAAACCAGAATACCGGCTGTGCAACTTCCTGACGAGTAAGACATAGAAAAATTACATACATTTTTCCAAGTTAATTTGCCAATATGAAATGCGAAAAAAAATTGATTTCAGCAAAAGATCCTGACTTTTGTATGTTTTATGTGATTAATATTCTTTCAGTTATGTACATTAGAATACTTATAATTAAATATCATTGACTATGTTATATTTAATTTAGACTGAGAACATTCGAAACTGTTAGTCACAAAAAGGTATACTTCTTTAATGTACCTGTATTTTAGATTACATGGTGGTTGGTTATCTAACCTACCTCAGCAACCTGATGGTCCATTGTAACACTCCTTCTTGAAGTACAACCTCCAGTTCTGTCTTGTAATCAAACTAAGAATTTGGAGTGAACATGAGATACTTTTTCCGACGTAGTGAGCTTCATTTTCTAGGAAAAAAAATCATTGAAGATTTCCAGCTCTTATGATTATAGCAGTGCATACAGCCATGTAATGCAGTGTATTTTCTTTTGATATAGACAAAGCTAAATATCAACCATCTGTTTCACCAATATACCCAGCACTTAGACCTTCCTCAGCTCTAGAACAGTAAAGATACCATAGAGTGTCTCCCATTACTGGAACTTCACGCGTCAAGCCTTTTTAGCCAAAAAAAGACTTGATAACCTTGTCAAGCTCTAACAGCAAAGTTCAGGCCCAATATAGTGCCTCTCCGGCTTGTCAAATAGCCTTAGATATGCTCCTCAGTGTGGTAGGTATTCGTAGCTTGTACATTCTTGAGTCTGATATTCTCGGCTCTGGCTCATCTTGGATGTAAATAATGTGAAATGGATAAAAATCTGAACTCCAAAGCAGCAATGAAGGGAGCATTCACTGTTGCATTCAGGCAAAGCTTTTGCAAGGTTTTGAGAGAATACTCTCTATTGGAAATCATTAGTCTTGTATATGTAAAAACATGCATGTTGATCCAGAAGGATCATAAAGCTTCGGATTTCGACTTATGTTTCCGATTTTTTGCTTATTACCAAAACCATTCTACTCTGCCCTGCAAAAAGAAAAAGGTTATTTGTTTTACTTGAAAAAGTTTATTTTAAATCGTTGATTCTAGTTACATTATTTGGTATTAACCTAAAATATAAAATTTCGGAAGAATCTGCGTGATTCGTGAAAGTAAGAGTTAAACTGCTAGTTTTTCTTTTTCTCCCAAGGATGTAAAGAAAATATTTTTCCTCTCTCGGGAGAGTGGCCGATATCTGTTATTTATCCTTCATGAATAAGTTTTTATTTTCAATTTATTTTATTATATGTAACACTTTAATTTGATGTTAATTACTTACTTTCAATGTTTTTGAAGCGATAATGAAGTATTGAAGTTAGACTATAGAAAGGTACGAGTGCGGGGTGAATTTGATCATGCAGCCGAAATGTATTTGGGTCCTAGATCTTTACTACTGGATGGAGAGTCAGCATATCACGGAAAGCTTGTTTCTACATCAGCAAATAATTCTAGTGGATATCTAGTCGTTACACCTTTTATTCTCTCGGATACTAAGTAAAGTAAATTGAAAAAATAATATGCATTTAGGTAATATATGCTTGTGTCGTTTTAATTTTTTTCTTTTCTTTTCAGGGAAAGAATATTAGTTAATCGGGGTTGGATTCCATTGAAACAAAAGTATTCGAGAACTCGACCTCAGGGACAGATTAAAGGAGAAATAGAGCTGGAAGGTATTGTTAGATTAACTGAACCAAGGCAACCATTCACACCATTAAATAAACTGGACGCCAGAATTTGGTTTAGTAGGTATGTTGCACTGTCGGCTTTTATGTCTATAGGAAGATTTGTATACAGTTTAAAAATTTATTGCTTAAGTTTAAAAAAAAAAATTCTTATTTCGAGCGTTTATTCCAGGCGCAGTTTTTCTTAAGCGGCGCCTCGGCAGCTGAGTGCTTAGAGGCGCATAGCTGAGCCGTATTGTGGTACTAGGTTCGATTTCCAGTCTTGGCCTTGGATTTATTTGATTTATTAATAAGATTAATATATAATGAATGTTTTCTATCCGCCTCTGACCACGATGCCTGTTCTAAAACCCGCCAGAAATAATAGTCATTACGTTATTGAAACATCAATTTTAATACATTAAATATAAATTTAAAATCCATTCAAGCTCCTACATATAATTCTTCTATAATTATGAATTCAGTGCCACTTTATGATTTCATTTCTTAATTTATTCAAGATGCACAATTTATGATTTCATTTCTTATTTATCAAAGATGCAAAAAGAATAAGATTTTTAATATTATTGAAAGTTTGATTGTTATTTCATCTCAGAATTTTTTTCCTAAAGCATGAAACAGGAAGTGGTGAAGGTGGTTTAATCGAAAATGACATTTTTAATTTAATATTTAAATATGTATTGTGGAATAATGTTTGAACAGAATTTTTTTTCATTGAATGCATCGGAAAATTTGCTGTTAACAAAAATTAATTCTCATATTTTATAATTTATTAGAGATGTTGAAGGAATGGCAAAATTTGCTGATTGTAGACCAGTATTCATAGACGCTACAGCAGAAAGTACTGTACAAGGAGGTCCTATAGGTGGGCAGACTAGAGCCTCACTCAGAAATGAACACCTGTCATACATAGTTACTTGGTATGTCAGTTAATTCATTAATTGTTTTTAAATATGCACACTATTCTATACCATTTTGTACTTTTTTATTTCTGTTACTTATCTCTTGTTTAAATTGTAGGTATGGTGTTAGCTTAGGAACTGCTTTCTTATGGTACAAGAAGTTTATTAGATAGGATTCTGTTGTTATATTATTGATAAAATGTCATTTTGTCAGGTATTAATACTTCACCTAAATAATAATAGTAGTAAAAAAAAAAAAGTCAATAATAAAAAGAGCTGTTTATATTATAAATTTGTCACTCACAGAATTTGCCATTTAAACTTGCCATATTTCTAAAAATTATTACAAACTTTATGGAAATAAAGGATTTTAAAGTATTAAAAAATGAAGGAATATGAAAGTCTATTTTCACAGTGTATATAAATACTGACTTTCAAATTTCTCCTGTTTTTCATAATAATTAATAAAAGATGTCCCCAGATTCATTCATATATTGTTTATTATTGTGAATGATATTACAGTATCAAACCATCATAACTTCGTAAGAACTCTTTTTACTAAAACGTATAAAGTGGAATTGAATCACTTTTCCTCGCTACTTTAGTCATGTTAATTAGGTTTATTGAATATTTTGTGATGAAGTAAAAATATTATACTACTTCAATTGACTAATCGATTTTGCTTCTTTAAAATATTCTATATAATGGACCTGTAATAGCAAACAAAAATTTCCTAAATTTCTGGTGGTTAAATACTCTTGGGTACCAGCAAATATCTTAAAAGGAAAATATTAATTTTTATCGGAAGTTTTTGGTGAAAACTTGCAAAAAAAGAAAGTTTTATTGCTTCTTTTGCGTTGACATGTAGACTTATATATTTGTAATAAATTATAAAGCTAGATGACCCGTTTTTAGTCTCCGAAAATTTATTTATTACGTTTTGGGTTTCGGACCTTTCGGTCTCGATGACCACTTATAAAAACATAAACGTTGGAATTAAGACATACTTTACAAAGTATTTGCCAGTTTTAATATAAGTAATAGTTAAGTTTTGCTGTTGTTAATGAAATTAAAAAAATGGTGGTTGGCAGGAGCTAAAGGAAAAACTTTTCAACTTTTTCAGGCTGTCATGGTTAAGATGGGGGTCTATTCTAGTCTCCATATATAACTGTAAAAATAATCAAACACTATAGTAGAATAATGGAAGATTCTTCTCGACCGTTACTTGTATGAAGGAAAGGATTTTGAGTTTCTGTCTTTTTTTAACCAAAAATAAAAAAAAACTTAAATTTTTGCCAACGTTTCGACAAATATATTGTCTTTTTCAAGGCATAAAAAATGAAAAATATAAAAACTAATAAAAAATCTTTAAAACATATCCAACTTGAAAACGTATGTAAAATTTAGAACTAAAAAGTTGAGAACACCTCAACAACACAGAGAAAAGTCAACTATAGTAGAATACACACTTTACCTTGTGCGACAAGTTGTGTAAAAGCGAGCTATAAACTATCCATAATTTCATTCACCCACTAATACCTATCATTTTAACGCCTGTTGTAACATCTGTAGCAACATTTATGCCCACAGTATTTATTAATTCTGTGTATGTAAAGTATTTATTAATTCTGTGTATGTAAAGTATTATGCCTTAAAACCAACAGTCAGGGTTTTTATAAATGGCCACAATGATTGTAACGTCAATCTAAATCTGAATAAAAGAATTTTTGGAGACAAAAAACGTTCCAAATTTATTAAACTAATGTATAGAAAGTTTTTTTTTTTCCTTTCTGCTTATTTATTCATTTCTTAGATGTCGGAATAATTCAGAACTCTCCAGTGGAAAGTTCAATTACCTTATAAATTAGAAATGAATGATTTCTTAGCTTTTTCAGTTTTATAAATTTTTATTTAGTTTGTTGAATGATTTATGTCTTTATCTGTCATTGATTTATAATCAAGGACTCGTCCCAGGTGCCCCAAAAGTCGTGTAAATATTTTGTTCTCAATAAAATCTTTGTTAAAAAAAAAAAAGTTTAGTATAATACCTAGTGTACATATAGTAGGTGTAATTATTCTCTATATTTTATTTTATTTTTTCCCTTCTACGGCTTGCAAATAAATCCAGATAGATTTTTATTTGTAAATGAAAGGGGCGTTAGAGAGAAAAAAAAAGAAAAAAGTTTCGACATTGTTATTATTGAATGAAGTTTCCTTTTTTCAACATCTTTTCTGCATTTGCGGCCATAACAATTATTCTAAGTCTGGCTGGAAAGTTACGGCTTAGTTATAATATGTATGTATATTTAAAAAAAAAAAGTAATATACATTTGGTGTGCCTGTTCTGCAGTGTTCTTTAATAAAATAGTAATTCTGAATTAAAAAAAAAAATTCTAGAAATAATAACACAGTCTTTGTTCATAAAATGCCACGAAAAGAAAAAATTAATCCGTTCCTGAAGTGAAAATAAAAAATTGATGCAGAAAATACGATAGAAAGAAACTATACGTTATTAGTTCCAACAGTGTTGCCACTTTTGCTGAAATGCATGCGTATAATTTTGAATTATTATCTAATTACCCGGCACAATAGCCTAAACCTGTATCAAACGACATTAGAATTAAGCTTGTTAAACGTGAATCAAGTCAGAAATAAACAGAAATCAAGTATGGTTATTGAAAAGAGAAAGGTCGATTATTTGCCAATGTTCATAAAACTTTAAATTATTGCGAAAAAAGTGCGTACCTGGCTCTTATATTCGATATCAAAAACCAGTGTTTATTGTTTTTGATAACTATTATTTGGTTCATTGAATGCAACATCAAGATTTATTAATGGCTATAAAATCGCAAAAATTGAGTGCCTTCGTGAAAAAGGAAAAATACACATCAATTATTACATTCAGTGGCAAAATTAATCAAGGCCCAGATTAAACCCTCAAACACCCTAAAACCCGGTAAAACCAAATTTCGAACTTCCTCGTACTTTAGAGAAAGTAATCTATCGTAAATTATTACGATTTAATATTATTTAAGTTTTAAATATCTAAAGAAAAAATATATCAATTCAACATAAATTTAAAAAAAAAACGGTAAGGGATCGCCAAAAAAGTTATGGAGAATATTAAACTGCAATACAAAATACGGCCATCTAACAGCATATTCAGCGGGACAAAACTATTGCAATTAACGACAAAATATGTACTTGCCACAACAAATTAAGTGTTTCTAACGGCAACTGATATTGCAGCAAATCTACTTTTAATTTATTGTTATCAATGTAATTCTTAGTCTTGGTGCATTTTATATCAATTTTTTTCCTAATTACACTAAATAATAATGCGATCAGGTTGCTGGTCTCTGTTTCACTCTCTCCTTATCGTGGGGTGAAAAAAGGAAAAATCTAAAAATTTGTGTTAAAAAAAAAAATTAAAGTCCAAGTAGTTTTACACTTTCTTCCACAGCTCATTGTCCGATGATGGATAGTGTTGTCTGTAACGAGAAAACGCTGTCTGGAGGCCGGAAGTGCACTGAGAAGGTTCTTAGAATGATCATAGATGTTGACGCTCCTCTAATTAAAAAAAAAAAAAAAAGAAAGAAAAAAAGTAGTTTTAGTCAATAAAAATGATAATTCGTTCTATTGGTATAAACAGTTCATTGGCAAAGACAATAAAATTTATTAAAATACTATATTTTCAAGCAAACTGAAATAATATTTTTATGCATATCAGGGTTGTCTTCTCGGATGTTTAAGTCATTCAGACCATTCCAAAATTTAAAATTTTCGCTCTTATATTAGTGTTTATAATGTATACTAGTGATACAATTATACTCTGTATATTATTAATTAGAAAAGTTTCCTGCCTAACGGAGTCTTTTCACTTGGGAGGGTTAAATAACGCCCAACTTTGAAACCAGGAGACGCCACTGATTCAAATATTATTAAAATAATTTATATTTCAATTTACTTGTATAATTACATGAATAAGAATTGACCCTTGGGCTGGCAAGATAAATTCAGAAAGAAAAATAAATTCAATTTATTATTCATTCCTCATTATTAATTATGAGAGTCATTCAATAAATAACGAGGCAAATCGCTGTAGCTTAAAAACGATTTATTTAATCAATACAAAACTTAAGCTACTTTTCAACATTTATACACTTGTCCCATCGTTCTCCTAAATTGTGTACGCTTCTGGCATAAAATTCTTTGATTCTCGAAGCCACTTCTGCACCTGATTTTTAACTTCTTCATTGGATTGAAAATTTTCCCAGAAAGCCACTTTAAGGGGTCCGAACAAATGGAAGTCCAATGGGACTTGTCGGGACTGTAGGTAGGATGTGGAAGGATCTCCCATCCCACTTTTTCTTGGTTTCTTTGTGGGCGTCCGTAAGTTGCCTTGCAATCCATCTCGCACAAGTTCTCTTGTACTGCAGCTTATTCTGAATAATGTTGTGGGCAGTTCCAGCACTTGTTTGCATTTCTTCAGCTATCAATTCAACAGTAATACGCCTGTTGTCCTAAATTAATGCGAGATTCGAGGGAGGAAGTTGCAACTTCAACCGAGGTCCACTTCGTTGCTCGTCACAGACACTAACACGGCCACTTTTAGACTGTTCTACCCATTTGTAAACATTCGAACGGTCCAAACAATTATTCCCGTACGCTTTCAACATTCTTTCATGGATTTCACTACCTTTGATATCTCTGCAACTAAAAATCTAATCACTGAGCGTTGTTCTTCGGAGGTGCAACTGATCAAGCAGTCTCGCCATTATTAACTGAATACATTTGAGTTATGCTTTCAAATACTCTCGAACAGCTGATGAGAAACTAAGTAGGTACAAGGATGCCAACTTGACGCACTGAAAATATTGTGTTGAATAAACAAACCGTTTCTGAGCTACAGCGATTTGTCTCGTTACTTATTGAATGACCCTCGTAGAATTAAATTTATTTCCAAAATTCTGAGTTTGAGAAAACTTGGTAGACCTGAAATGCTTGGTTGACCATTGGATTTCATGAAATTTGTTATACCAACTATAAATACAGAGACTTTAATTTGCAACGTTTTGCTAGAAAGTTGATTTAAGGGGTTTTGGGTGAGGGATAAAGTTATAAGCTTTCCTCAAAAAGTGGTTTTATTAAGTTTAGTTTCTCTATTGATATAACAATGCAGAAACTATAACTGTGTAGTTAGCAGTAAGAGTTACTTCACAACAGATTTTTTTTTTTTAAATTACTTCCAGAAAGAAAAATATATGAAACACAACGAAACTATCAATGGAGGGTCAGGCTAGTCCGAACATCAAATGACGCCCAGCAAATGGGTTTTACCAAAATCATTATTTTAACTTAATTTTTTTTGGAGTAGAAACGTCACAATTTGTATAATCATAAATTGTTTTGTTAAGTTCTTCAAGTATAAATTAGTATATAGGATTTATCGCAGAAGGGATATATTAGCTAATAACAAGTATTAGCTAATGATATAATACACATTTATGTTTAGAATTTCGGCTGAGTTCCTTCTAGTCAGAAAACTGAGATGGCATCTAATTCCAAATCCATTTTACCTAGTATTTATCCAACAATTTTAATCAAATTAACCTCATTAGTTTCAGCGTTTTATTTATTACTTAGAGCTAGACAAAAAATTCATAAATTAACTTGAACTTACATCAAGAAGCTTGTTGAAACATGAAAAATTCAGCAGGCAGATAACTACAGTTTTATTTTTTATAGATTTTTTTTTCACTTACCATATTGGATACCGATACACATCAGCTAGCCGGAGAGTTAGTTTTGCAGAGTTTAAAAATATTTGTATACACTTTTTTCTGCTATAGGTGCGCGACTATTGTGACCAACGTCAAATTTTCGAAGTTGAATTTTCATCGGAAATCCATGTTAAGAGTACAGAAACAATGTTTTTAGTGAATGATCAGAATATGTGAGAAAATCAAATATCTCGAAAAATAAAAATCGCTGGAGGCCAAACTTTTCAGTTTGGAACCACCACCATCGCATATCTGTCACGAAGGTTTCAATCATTATCTATTGACCGGAAGAGCAATTTTCTCGAAAATGGCTATAACGATTTTCTTAGAACTATGATACTATACTAAAGCATGAAATATAATATATTAAAATATTAATGCCTGTCACTTTTATTTTATAAATTTCTCAAAGACAAATTGATTGGTTCTAGGGAGTAGTAACGTTAAGCTTTCCTCTAAAGTACCACTCCAGTACAATTTATGGTTTTACTATTTATAAAATTTTTAGAAGCGTTGTTAGAATTCAAAATTGGTGAAACGGAAATGCGACTTTATAGAACTTTTTTCTTTTAATTTTCTTGAAAGCGGCTACGATTTTCTCTAACCTTGGAATATTAAGTGCGCTCATAAAAACGTGTCACTTTTATTTGAAACATTTTTCCAGAAATATTTATTGTAGGGGTTCTGTTAATTAGGTTTAAATTAAACTGTCGCTTTGTTGGTTGAGACTGTAGGCGCTGCCACTTAAGTCACACTTAGGTATACAATTTAATCCTTAGCATCTTTTTTTAAGGTAAGCCAACTAAACATTTGTAAACATCGCAATTTTAAAGACAATTTGTCTTTGCCTAACCTAACTATTCATTGCATTAAGTGAAAGTCATGTGAATGTTTCACACCAGATTAAGAATTCTTGAATTTGTTCATTTTATAATTTAAATTTCATTTAAAGTAAAGATGGTTAATATTTAAGGTAATATATTAAAAAAGTAGAGAATCAATTGAATTTATTAAATAAGTTCTAGTTTTTTAACACTACTTCTACTTCACAATATGGCTTTTCTTAATTTGTATATATAATGCGAAGATTATGTATATAAATTGTTTGATGAATATAATAACATCATATAATTACATTTGAATAAAAACAAACGGTGCATGAGATATCGTGAAGATTATTTAGGAAACCTTGACGCTGCACCATTAAAACATCTATTTGTACAATATAAAGAAAGAAACATAACTGTTCTACTTCGATAAGCAAGTATCTCACAATTGAAAATATATAACGACAGTTATTTACATACTTTATACTAAAAATTATCTAAATAATACTTTATTAACAAAATTAAATGTTCGTCTAGTTTAAAAAACTTCACTCGTTTGAATCAATTAAACAATCATGCAACAAACTAAAAATTTGTTGAATAATAACAATTAAATAAAGATAATAAATAAAAAGAAATGAACTGTTATTTTTTTAATGCTAAAAACGATAAATATACAGAAGAATACTGTTCGAAAGACAAGCACACACAAGAACCTCGGAATCTGAGATTCAAAATTAAAAAGGTACGCACTTATTAGCATTAAACACTTACATTCAAGGCACTTTTTAGTCCAATTATTTATCTTCCTAGCTATATTATACGAATTTGTGATTGTTTTTCTTTACAAGTAAATAAATAAATAACTATATGTAAAATTAGTGCCTAAGAATGTAGAAAACTATATAAAAGTATAGTAACTATTTTAGAAAACTACAAAGCCCTTTGGTGAATTTTAATTTAAAAAAAGGACAATTTTAATAAAACTAATAATAAAGGATTAAATCAAATATTGAATACTGGTTTGTGACATAATGTCTAAAACACGCATTCACCCATTCATTTATTTATAAAATTCATTTTTTTGGCATTCACATTCATACTGAGTATTCAACAACTATTTTAACAAACACTAAATTGTTCTCTTAAAACTAATTCTGAAAATACTACTGAATACATTGCAGTTTTGTTTTTTATGTATTTCTTTGATTTTATGTATTTCTTTATTAATATGAACCGCCTATAATCTATTTGGCGGTAATGCGATCTATATACTGTAATATTTAGGTCCGTTCGGGAGCAAATATTCCTCGTTGGACTTGCCTTTACTGTACGGACCAGAACGTGCTCTTCCCGTGGTAACATCGCATCTAAGATTGCTGTTGTCCAACAGCTGTGAGTGGCAAATCGCTGTCTTTAAAGGTGTGTGATTGTAATCTCATCATCAATATCATCTTTTTCGTCATCCGTTTCTTCCACTGGTACTGGAGCTAAAGGTGGCAAAATTTTTGAGTCTTTGCTCTCTTTTTCTTGTTGTTGTTTTAAGGCTTCTGCTTTCTTCATTCTTTGCTTCTTTCTCTTGTGCAGTATTTCTACGATACAGTAACCCACTGATCCAATTATGAGTACTGTGAGCATCACATATAATTTCATACGCGCACATAAGTGTGTGCTGTAAGCATATGCGACTACGAATCCTGCACTTTCCCAAAGACGGTAGTTACTGAAAGCTGCTTCTTTGTTCCGTCTAAAAAGTGTGCCGTACAAACCTAAAACAAGCATTGGAATCATTACTATTTGACTGATTTAAATTATATAAGACTAATCTAAGATAATTAGGCTGCTGGGCGTACGAGTAAGTCTATACTATAGTTGCAAATATTGTATGTACACAATTTGCATAAAATACATGAAATTTTGTGAAACGCAATACTTTTAATAGAAGATTTTTATTTTCATATGTAACTTTAACTATCTATCAAAACTGTAAATCGTGGAGTTTTCAGGATGAGTTTATTTGTTTATATTCGCAAGAAATATTTTCCTAAGAGGTTTTTTATATTGGCCTTAATTCCAATTTCTCGTACGAACTGAAAGTATGGATAATTTCTTGTAATGAACATCGCTGTTGGTGTAAACCAAATAAATTTAATTGTAAATTTTAATTAATCCATTTTTTAATTTTGGCTATTACTGATTTTTTCATCTACTTAATACAGATTATTGGTTGGGTTAGAAAAAATACCCAACAGAAACTAGTATTAAAAATATAACTTTAAATGGCACAAATTTATTTATTTTTAGATTAATTCATATGGAAGAGTCGAACAAAAATTCCTCAGTTAATTCATAATTTTATAAAATTGCAAGTAACACTTCTAACGGGAGGAAAGGAAGAGGACTTCTTATTTCCTCGGGGCGTTCCAAACAATTTCTTCCAATAACTTAGATTAACTCGATGAATATTATTCGTTCTAATATCTATATCCTAGTTATTAATTCATTTAATAATTATTTTAATTAATAGTATTTTTTTCTTTTGTGAATCTCGTACCAACGACAGGTAACCTAGGGACTGGATATTGATTAACATCCAGATACTAGTCTATACAATTTTGATAATTCTTAAAATCATTAGCCAATTATTGTTTTTTTTAATAATCTGTGTTTACCAACCATTAACTTGTGTCTGCCATACGGCATCTCCTACACCCCATAGTCCAGATATAGCGAAAAAGACTAGAGGAAAGTCAGGATGCGGTCTCCAGTACAATAAAATTATAACAAGTACAGCATGAACTATTGCTCCTAATGCCATTATTGGAAACCTTCCAATGTACTTCATTAGCGTGCCAAATACAACTGAGCAGACAGCATTTACAACGCCAAAACAAATCATCACATAGCCTACACTAGGAATACCCAGAGCACAAGAAACATAGGCCTGTAAACAAAGGTACAAACAATAGAAGTTTATTCCATTTAAAAAAAAATGTTTTATTTTGATTTTTTTTACTTATATTAACGATAATATTCTACTTTAGCTGAAACTTATGTTGAGAACAATCATGATTAGGGCTGAAAAAGCCGTACACCATATATTTCGATTAATATGCTATTCTAAATATTATTTCTATTTATATTAATGTGCTTCTTAGTTATTTATTATTTATTACTAGGTCTTCATAAAACATTTGTTATTTCAATGTTTACAATTTTAAATGTCTTAAACAAATGATAATGTCAAATATATTATATAACTGTCGATAAATGTTTGCCTTCCAGAAACTCTTTTATAAATAATTTTTCGTTTATTAAAAGAATGAAACTTTATTTTTTTTAAATATTCATTAAAAAAAAAAAATGCATTGAAATTTATAATAATCCAATCATAATAAAAATGAACATTTATTATTTTATTATGTCCAAGCAAATTATTGGCTAAACTTTATTTATAGTCGACCCTCATGGGAATAAACACGCGAAAATAGAACAGAGATCAACTTATTTCGAAGATCAGCTAAGGGTTTGGGGGGGGTACGGGGGCTAAATTGAAAGCCCGTAAAATATTAAAAAAATATAAGCAGCTCTCGCGACATGCATGACTATATCCTACTGAAGGGGCCACAGGCACATTTTTACAAAAAAATTTTGTAGCAGATATTCTTGTGTGTAAGAGTTAAAATATAAACAAATTCTTTTCTGAAGGGTATTCTGAGCAAGCTGTAATCCTTCGAAGAGTAATGTATACCTACTGTACATTAGCTGATTGAATTAGATAAAATAAGAGAAAATAAAAATATGAAACTATAAATTGCCAGGTGAGGGGCAATGAAATTTGTGAATTGGTATAGGAGAAAATTTAAAGGGGGGGTTACACATAATTTACTATATATTAAATGGGCTCCTTAGAAGGGTTTTTATCCAGCATTCCTTGGCATAATAAGGTTTTTTTTCCGGCGCATCGACTACGATGGTCATTAGCGCCTGTAAGGTATTATTCTAAAGGATGATAGATGAATGAGCACTTCCAAAGTTATTTATATTTGCTGACAATATAACAATAGCTACATTCAAGAATAGGACATGCTAATATTTTTAGTTCCCACAGAAGACCAGTAGCTTCATAAAACAAATATGTAATTTTCTCTTCACTTATATTTTATTTGTAAATTATCAATTTTTCTACTGTTAGTAGGCATTTTTTATTCACTACTTACAATGATCAAAGACAGCTTGATAGCAGGATTTATTTTATTATTATTTTTTCAAGACGCTTCAAGTTTGGATCTGACAGTTCATGGAACTGTATGACATATAGCAACATTCTAGCTTAAAGGTTAGAATTCGCGAATATTGTTGCGAAATTCGCATTTCAATTAATCGCTTTTTCGGTATCAATGAGGTATGATGGGTCCTGCAAGTGGACACACGGCTGACATCCCTCCAACAGTACCCTTCTGACTACTTTCTTCACTTATCACTGCACATTGATTTTTTTTAATATACGTTTCGCTACCTTCTGTTTTCATTCTGCCTACCGTCTATTCTAATAAACTATTTTTCAGTTTTTTCACTTACCAACGGTTTCATACCTTGCGGTATGTTTATGCTCGGCGAACTTTACTTTCTTTCTATATGTGGGCGACCACTAGGAAAAAATAAGGTTATGTTTACGCTATTTAACAATTCACATACATTAACAATAAATAAAACTATCCTTATCCCATTAACTATCATTTCTTCTACGATATCTAAATGTAAGTTTGCGAGAATTGAAATTGCATAATTACCCATATGCAAATGTTTTTTCGCGTTTAAGGCAACAATGTATTTCTAATAACGCGATTATCTGAGTTTCTTTAGTGGACATTATGTATCTACAATATAAAAAAGTCCATTATTATTATTATTAGTATTATTATTTAAAACAACATAAATCAATTTGAAGAAATAAAAACAACAAACAATTGATAATAAAACAACAAACAATTAAATTAATACAAATGATATAAAGGCAATTACTTTGTAATTTAACAAAAAAAAAAAACCATGCACATTGAAATTGTTTTGATGCCCCCTGTAGAAATCATTCTGGGGGTAACATGATATCAAATATCTTTGAGAAAATGATGGATTCGCTTACTTCGTTTGCGACGTAACCTTTTCCAGTAATGTTCTACGAGGAATAAAAAAAAAACGATCTTCCCATCTACCACATCGCAATTCTTCAAATAATACGCTCAACGACGGTCATATGGAATTATTGACCCTAAAGTACTCATAATCGCGGTCACTTAACGCGATGATAGCTCCGCTAAATGCCTGAGATGATAATCTTACTTGGTAAAATCCTATCGCGAGCAATAGTCATCAATATCAGGCGTTCGGTTTGCGACGACTGACTCGAAGAAATACTTTCTTTGTTCCCCTCTCAAAGCAACCCATTGGTCTAATTACGCAATCCTATTAAACTTTTTTTTTCAAATTTAGCCTCATCAATTTCCGCAGTCATCCCCAAAACCGTTCAAAGTATAATTTTTATCGAATATGATATGAGCCAATATAAAACAATGCACTTCATATGTTAATAGCTTGTAAAGATGATCAGAAGTAATTGATTAAAAAAATAATAAAAAATGTAAATAGTAATGTGGCCCGCAGAAAGTATGATCTCTCGATTTTTAAGATGTGGGGCAGCGTAGCTATTGAAGTGTCGACATTATGAAGGATAGTGTTGGAGAGATACCAGCCATGTTGGACCCATCAAATCTCATTGGTACCGGTTTTTCTTATAGAAATAAATGCAGTTACCAAATAAAATTCAAACCAAGTATAAAAGAATATTCTACTTGATAATAAAATACCTGAGTAAAATCTGCACCAATGAATGCCTGTTCCATACCTATCCATATTGTAATTGGTATAAGTAATTGCTGGTATGGCTTTTTTAAATGGTTTGCTGTAGCTGAAAGTAACTGGATGCCGCTAAGTTCGGATGAATCTGCTCTCCTCTGTTTTTCTCCATACCTGGAAAACAAATATAAACATATTTCGTAATTTACAAACGTAAATTAGAGACTCTATTTCTTAGAAAGTTTCTTTTGCCAATACTGTAATTTAATTAGTTATATGTATAAGCAAAGCCTACTTTTTTTATTTTTTGAGAGGACATAACGTTCACAGTTCTGATATCGATCAGATGGAGGAAGTTAGTTATGCATTATACAATCTTACTCATAATTATGTAAAACCTAGATCAAGACGTAACTCAGTGAGCCTGACGTTCAATAGAGTAGAACATGTAATTAGCAGTACATCCTGAATGATATTAATGTAAGACATTATTATTTTAAATACTTTTCTCTTTAAGGAAAATTCTCACTAGCGCTAACTCACTGAGCTGTTCTTTCTAAAAATTAAATTTAAGACATAAGTCAATAAATAAGACAAAATATTGAGATTTCTGTGAAAAAGAAAATACCTACATATATAAAAATAAAGCCGTACTTTTGAGGATCTTTAAAGGTTTTTTTAAAATACATGTTTGATCATTTTACTAAATAGGGCTAGAAAGTATCAGACGAGTTCCTAACAAATTTGTTTTTACATCTTTCACATAATGAATGCATAGTGTAAAATTCTTAATGAGATAAAATATATTATTCTCTTCAAGAATATGTACACAGCAGTTTAATCATTCATTATAGCAGACAAATAATTCCTGTACAAGAACACAAATCGTAACCGCACTAAATAGTACATCGGATAGTCAGTCCCACTAATTTTGTTTTGTAACAATAATGTGGAAAATAACTATAGTAAATGCTTGTGATTAACTGTAATTTCCAGAGGCCCAAATTAAATTGTCCCTACGTTTCAACGGGAAGAAAAAAAAAAAATAAATAAAAGGATGAGAGACATCAAACAATATTATTGTTTTGTTTGCTAGTCAAGGACGTTACGTCAAAGTGTGGGAGTTTGCTTGTGACACTTGCGTTCAACCATTCAACTTGTCACTGAATATGATGGATTAATATATCAAGTAGACAAAAAATTAAACTATTAGATTATCAATAGTTAATGAAAGCTCCATTCATGCTTATAAAGCTAGCGTTAAACAATGTAATCTTTTCTCTTGAGGCAGTAAAAAAAAAAAAAAAACATGGTTTTAAAAGTTAATTAAGGTTTTGAAAAAGGTAGGTTCTAAAAGTGAGTCAACCTGGCTCTTGCGGTCATTTCCATCTGACTAAAGTTCTTTAGTTTTTAGATCTTCTTGAATTAACTTTTATTGAGGTTAAATAGATGAGTGGATACAAATCTAATTCAGTTTTTAAACAATGTTCACAACCAAAATGCACTGTATCTTCAGTATCATAAAATAAAATAATAAGTTTGTATTAATTGTAGCAATGACACAGCATGTTCTCTTCAATTTAGAAAAAAGGCGCAAGACTGAAGTATCCCTCCAGTATGAGCATTTATTTATCGACTACATGTTCCATCATTGATAATACTGTAATATAAGTTGATATGAAGTTCAACATAAAGTTTGAACAATATGAGGTTTTCCTAAGTGGTTAATACATGAAGAAGAAGAAAAAAAAAGGAAACTAATAATAAGAAAACAAATAAAATGAAATAAGAATATCAAAAATATAAATCCGAAAAAATGAAGAAATATCCTAATTATTCTCAACCAACGAGAAGAATTGATGAAACATAGATGAATGGTAAGAAGATCCATTTTAGAAGGCGGCTAAGTCCACTTGAAGAGGATATATATGTTTAATTAATTTTGATGTATGGTTGTCAAGTAATTTACATTAAAAAATTAAATGGTCGTAAGGTTGTGCAGTCTGATTATAACATTTGCATGTATTGTTGTCCGTTATTTTGAATCTGTGTTGATACTGTTTAGAGGGAGCGTAAGTATTTGTGTTAGTTTGTACATAATTCTTTGTATATTAATTCTAACTTTTACTTTTGACATCTGTTCATGAAGATAACGTGCTTTCATCGAAGTACGCCCACAGCGTATTCCAAGCTTCTCGTGCCCTCTGCCTCAATTGGTAATAGTGAAGTATTATAACATTATACACTTCTAGGTCTATCCCAGTATTTAAGATGCAAAGTAAAGAACTCTCTTTAACAACTAGAGGACAAAGGCATTTTTGTTCGGAGACTGAGGGTCAGTCTCTGGCCTTCTTAATCAGGAAAAGTTACGATCTACAGCTTCCCAATTTAGAAGCCGTTAAATGTTGCAAGAACCTTGAATTGAATCCAGAACCAAGAAAAGAACTCTTGTATATTTTGCGAGTGGGTTAGCCACACTCCTAATCAACGCATAGAAATTTTACATTTGATTGAAATTTTAAAGCAATTAACATTGTCAAATTTAATGAAACATAAAGAAAACATTGATGATTTTAGAAAAATAATAAATTCTTGGAGGATAAAGTGAAACTTATTCTCCAGTTAATGTACTTCGATGACAATTTTAAATTTTTTAGTTTTTTAAGTAAACACCTTTTTAAACAAATTGTTATAGGAAAGTTTGAACTGTTTTTTGATAGAAGACGTAGTTTCTATGCGTGCCATACAAAATTCTCTCATTCAACAAAGTTTTAGGAGAAATTTTCGCACAGTTCTGTATGCTATTAACAACATATGTAATACATAGTAATTAAATGACATGCTACAGTTTAAAGTGCCCCCTATAAACATGTTGATTAGTTTAAATTTTTTTTTTTTGTAATAAATTACTGAAAATTATTATTATAGGTTTAATGCTATTGGCGAGGATGTTAGGAGATTCAGTAAGTAAGAAATAAGAAATATTCACAAAATAATCCCTTCTCTTTTACAATTTTTTTTTTGCAGGCCCAATCAGAAATAATCAGTACAAACTAGTTTTAACCGGATTTCTATGAAAGTTTTGTCTGTACATTCTTTATGTCCAGTTCATTCATGTCACTTTTTGCTCTTCCATATTTCTTTTGCAAAGCTTCATTTTTTTTAAGTTTCTTTAAAATAATTAAATTGTTTATATTTTATTAAAGTAATTAATTACTACGGATAAGTTTTATGTATTTTTTATTAATACATGAATTTTGTTTCTACGTCTTCTGGATATATTCATCATCTTCTATAAATGTTACCTTCTATATATATACGATAGATTTGCAAACACAATAAATGAATTTAGAAAAACTTAAGATCTCTTTTTACTTGAAAATGACTATTAAAGAATTGCTGGAAACTGTCATTTATTGAAGTTAAAATAATTCCAGAGCCTTTTGAATAAATGAATAAGAACGAGGGATATGAATAAGATCCATATGAACAGAGGGGAAACATTAAATTCCTTAGAGGGAAGGGATTAACTCAGTAGCAGCGCGCTGGACTAGCGTTCGCAGAGGTCCCGGGTTCGAATCCAGCAGGACTGCTGTAGGATTTTTTTCTTCCTAGTTTAAAGAAAATCGTAGAAGCCGTTATAGAGAAAAATAAAACCGAAAAATGGAAAACTGAAAAAGATTTTTCAGTATAAAAACTCACTTCCGGTCATCCGATTTTCTTTAAACTTGGAATTTCAACAACATATTTAATTTTAATTAATATTATTTAGATGATAAAATTGTATGTTGAACTTTAGAGGAAACAGCTTAGAAGAAGTCCTAACCCCCCAGCCTTCCCCCAAAAGACCATTAAATGAATTTTGCCGGAGAAATGTTTCAAATAAAAGTTGAAGCTCTTTGTGTATGAACTTGATATAAAGGGTTTAAAGAAAATAGTTGGAGCCGTTATCGGGAAAATTACAAGAAAACTGAAAAAAAAAAACATTCAGTAAAGTGGCACTTGCGGTTGAACATTTTTAAGAAAAGCTTATTTCTCAGGTCTCCTGGTAGCACTTTATCGAAAGATCAAGTTTGAACATTCTGCAATTTTTCGTTTTTGAGATATGCCACACACACACACAAACACACACACATGCACAGGGAGAGAGAGAGAGACTGATTGCTACTGATTGGACCTCAAATCGGATATTTCGATTAAAACTCGACATCGAAAATTCGACACGATTACAATTCTTGCTCTTACTAAACAGTAACAAAACGTAAAAATATACTTACGAGTAACTTGTGAAGGGGCAGAGGGGAAAACTTGGCCATAAGAAAATAGCGAATTGAATCAAAGTTTAAAATGTGAAACGATTTTAGAGGTTAGGTTTTTAAACTTAAGGAGAGAGTTTTTTTTATTTTATTTTATCATCTGATTATTAAAACAATACACTTTGATGTCAACTTCTTTGTTCAATGAGGCTTTTGTTTTCACTTTAAATACAAATGAAAAAAAAATATGAGATGGTTAAATGATTTGATTTGATTTTCATTATATTATGATCCGTTTGAGTTGATGGTCGAGTTAATATTGTTTAAATCTAATAACAATATGAATGTAATGGTATAGGTCGTTGTATTGAAGATTGTGAATATTATTACTACGTGTTATTTTTGATACGGACCAAAGTTCAATAACCTCTGGGATCACCAATTCATTTTTTTTTTGTCACTATCTCATTTTTGAACTGCTTCACCACTAAATGGTGCGGCCCCCTACTATTTTCACATCATTCTACTGTTGGTGAAAGGGTGCTCTTATAACTACTATATGTTTATCTCATTCTCCATTTCTATGTAGTAATTTTACATGTAACAAGCCTGTGGTGCAAGATGTGCATAATATATAATATTGCAAAATTTTTACAACTTTGTGGTCAAATAACTAAATAATTTTATTTCTATGGTTAGTTTTAATGAATAGTTCAACATGAAAATTAATTTTTTAAATAATCTATAGAACACAATGCATTTCAACATCTCTGGTAATAGGTGATAACCAAGTAATTTGAAGTTGGATGCAGAAGTTCGGTTTCAACCTATTTGATATCACGTCCGTTACAAAGATTTGTCTTTTATAAAACCGAAGTTATCAAGGCTAAGTAGAAAAGTAGCAATTATGTTTATTAATTTTTAGGGAATCATGGTTTTTATTTAATATCAAATAAATAGTCAACATGTAGTCAATATAGTTGCACTATACTTATGGGCGGGTATTGGTGTAGTGGTTATGAGCATAGACTTGTAGCTGGGAGGTCCCCAGTTCGAGTCCCGCGTTTACTGTTAAATTTTATATTCGTTTAAAAAATGTTAAGGTAAAGTAGATTCCGTTCCCGTCCACGACAGCTAATTTGATAGTTGGAGTTAAGCCCCTCTGAAAAAATAGGCATATTACTTTACTTTCTTTACTAATGTCCAACTATTTTACTTCATTAAACTAAGAAAAATCGAAAAGTAACTTTTAACACTTTTTCCAATTTGTAACAGCTGGTCTACATGCTTCGGATCATCATAAAAGGGCCCAAATTTTTTGTACTGTAGTCCACTATTTTTTTTTCCGTGGATATCCTTTCGATGGAGCAACATACGACACAACTGGGAGTGTTACAATCATAAGTCATTACCGTCTTTATCAAGATAGATAAACCAATAATTCCATCTTGCCTTGAAGTGTTGCTTTATGTTTTTTTGTGGGTTTGGATCGTTACTTATACAAGCGTAAATAAACGGGGAACTCAAATAATTGCTTCTACTGTTCATGAGCATATTAAATGGATTAGACATATAGAATGCTTCCTCTAATAGCTCTAACGACACCTGAATATTATAAAGTGCACCAAGATCAACAAATAACATAATAAAGAATCAAAGTAGAGTTCTTATAGCCACGTGTCTGCAATACGGAAAAATAATCTTCGATATTATGTGTTATTCATAAACTTTGAACAGAAAACTAATTTTTTTTTTCTCCATAGAGAAATGAAATCACCTAATCTTAAGACATTTACGACACTTTCAGAAAAGTTAAATTTATTTTCTAAATGTTGACAAGGAAACAGAGCAGTAGTTGTACTTAACGTTTATTTTCATAAACTAATATTTTGTTGTCTAATGGGGTTCAGCGCTAACCACTTAAAATCGCTTGGTTTTGGATTTATGTTTTAAGTTCCTCAAAAATAAACATAAACAACTTTTCGGCAATTTTTATATTAATGGTTATTATTAATCTACAATTCTGTATTCATTTTAAATATTTGAAGAGCTCTCAATTTTCAATACTTAAATGGGGTAAATTTTTACTTCATTAAAAATTTTTTTCTATCTAGAAATGGCCATAAATTTACTTTTTTACTTTTTTTTTATGATAAAATAATTGCAATTATGTCGAACTTTTAAAATAAGTATTCATTGGAAATGATGTTTTATGGTACCCTGAATAAGGAAAATTGTTTTTATAGAAATATGAATCTAAACAAAATATCTTACAATACAGAAATGCGTTAACTTGATTTCAATCTTCATATTCCGTTTAAGGGGGGGGGAAGGGAATAGCTAAGTGGTTAGCGTACTGGACACTCATGCGGAGGACGATGCGTTTCTTTCTCTTCTTATTTACGGTAAATGAAAGAATTATTGGCATATTAAATTTTCGAAATTAATTTATCACTAGTGTATATCTGATATCTGTTTGAGGTTCCCTTAACGACTAAAAAAATAAATGTTTTTTGACGAATCTCCCACTCTATATGTGGTTGTGTGAACAAAAGATTTCAAAACATACTATTCCATTTAGGGCTCCGATATGAAGTTCCTGGTCAAAATATGTAGCGTGACCTTATTGATTTTTTTTGTTTTTGTCAGTTTTTCATTATTTCATGAAACTAGCTCCCACAATTTTCTTTAAACTTCGCTCTCTAAATACCACCATACATTTACTTTTAATTTGAATCATTTTCTTCGGAATATTATTTGTGATTGTAATGCTAGCCTATCCTTACTAATATACCATTATTATAATACAATTATAATATATTATATCTGACATCATATCAGATTTGTTTACTTAATTGTAGTCTCTTACATCATCCAGATGTTAATTTACAAATTCAAAGATAATCATTTTTGGACATTTTCCCTCTCTTTAAGAGGAAAAGTGCGATCGTATGAAATTAAATTGCACCAGGAAAATATATTTTGAAATCCCCCCCTCCCGAGTAAGGAAACTATTTTAGCGGGTGCTCTCTTCAGCATCTATTACAATAGTTAAACTTGAGTAAAAAAAAAAACTTTTGATAGAAATAAGGTATTTTAAGTCATTTAAAAAAATATTATGAATGAGTTAGAGAAACAAATTGGCCCAATTGTAGATTATAAATTGATGAAAACAAAATGTTTAATTTGAGGAAAGTATTACTAAGTTTGAAAAGTATATAGGTAAATTGATTAAATGGTGTTGCTCTGTATGAATGTCATTCTCTCTTAGCTATGATTGTCTGTACATATACCTCACTGCCTTTAGTTTGTTTCACTAATTAAAGGTATATTTAGTAAGTTATGTTTGTCTTTATTCATATATGAGTCTTTCTAAGTTTGACTGTTCTAATTATGTGGATAACTTTGTAGAAATGAATGGAAATTCTACATTACTCGTTGAATAATAATTATAACAACTTAAATAAATATCTTTTAAATTTTCATGAATACTTTTTGTTTATTTATTGTGGTGGTTGGTTTCGCAGAGCTGGAAAGCATCAGAGACATTTTCCGTGGTAGCCTGCTTCATTTTATGGATTCATCGACCGGTTTCGGGCGTTCGCCCATCTTCAGGATGCGTTTATCAGACAGTGTGATAACACAGACTTGCACACAGCAAATTCCAGATAACCATAAAATGAGAAAAATGACCACAAAATGAAGTAGGCTACTACGGAAAATGTCTCTGATGATATTCTGAAATAGTTTTCATCCGAGTTATTATTTAATTGTATAAAAACAATTTTATTTTGTGTTTAACAATAAGAAGTTCTTATAAAATATATTAAAAGTTAGAAAATCATTTTGCAGCAAATGAAATCTATTAATGGGGATTTATTAAACTTTGTCCCACTTTTGTCTAGTTGGTAATACAAAAATAACATGGCCAGTTTCAGTCTTGCCCATCGTCAGTTTATACACTCTTTTCAGTTTATACAAGATGACCACAAAATGAAGCAGGCTACCACGGATAATGTCTCTGATGTTTTCCAGCCACCACCAACCACTATCCAATTTCACAACCACTACCCAATACCCGTCCCTAAGTATAGTGCAACTATACTGATTACATGTTGACTATTTATTTGATATTACAGAAAGTTGTACTATTTAGTTATATCGCTGAAACTATTTAAGATTTCAAAAAGAAATAAATTGCAGATTACATCATTAAAACATTACATAAATTAATTACATATTAACTGGGAAACATTAAAAAAACTAAAGATTATTGAATTTCTTTCAGCAATTTAACCGTGATGTTAAATATATAATATTGTATATTAATAATAATAATAATAATTAAAAACAAACAAAAATAATTACAAAATATAAGAATTATTTTTGAATGAACTTTATATTTTTATAAGATTCCTAAGAATTTGTAATATCATTACAAAACAAATAATCCATATTCAGATGGATGAAAAATGAAGGTTGTTTGGAGACGACCTTTATCTTTTATTATACTTCTGTTTGTTTACACGAAGGTGATCTACCTTCGACCCAACCACCCCTTTTTGGTAAATCAATTATTTTTATATTTCACACACACACACACACACATATATATATATATATATACATACGCGCACACACACACAAACCCCACACTGATACATAATAAATATATATAGACTTATTAAATAATGTCATAAATTATAATTGATATAGACAAAATAAAAATGTAGCTATAATTTATAAAATAAATGATATAAATATGACAGAAGTCCTTAGACGATATCTGACATCAAAATATTGTTTAAATATCTTTCTTTCGAATAAAATATTTATATCAATAACGAAGAAATAGTTATATTTCCTGTTTTCAACTTTTATCTAAGTAAACACATGATAATTTTAAATGAATTTCTCACAAGTAAAGCATTATTTTTTCTATTAAAATTCACTTCAGAATTTGTTAGAATTTTACGACAATTAAATTAAATATAATAAATCCCAATTTAATATATTTATAATAACGTAAAAGACCTTCCACTTTTATTCGAAACAATCCTTCGTTAAAAATACATTTTTTAAAAAGAAGATCTAAAGAAGATCAGAATACGCCATACATGAATTTTTCCCAAACAATGTTTCAAATAAAAGTTGAAAGCTCTTTATATGATTAGTTGTGATTATACTAAGTTAAACAAACAAATCGTTGAACCTAAATCGTTAATTTTGACGAAATACCAAGTTTCAGTATCCAGTTTTCGGATTCAATGGGCCTCAAAATGTGTATTTCCGGTGAAAACGCAACTTTGAAAATTTTGTCACGATCGCAAGACTTCTTCTTAAGAGAAAATAAAAATGTAAACATTACATATTGGAAGAACAATTAATAGAGAATGGATTAGCTCAGTGGGAGCGCGTTGGATTCCCACGCAGAGGTACTAGGTTCAAGTCCAGTGCTATCGCTTAGCTTTTCTCTTCCTTAATAGCCTCTACAGTTCACTGTCCGGTGATGGACAGTGTTGTTTGTAACGGGGGAATACTCTTCGGAGGCCAGCAGTAATATTGAGAAGGCTCCGGGCGCCAATGACTATTGCAAAAATTATACATTTGTTAAGTAAAATTCAAAAATGACCAGTTATTATATTTGTTCCATTCTCAATCTTCTGTCCAACATTGGTGTCAGGGGGTCAACGATTTTATATCTCAGAAAATTTTATGTATTAAGTTTAAAATATCATTAATAAAAAATAATATTTGATTATAGTTTATTGTTTCGGTTGATTGACTTAAGTCGCCATTATTTAATAATAATGAAGGCCAACAAAGCAGGGTGCTCAGGTATGATGATATCAGACACGGAGATTTTCCAAAGAATGTAAAACAATTTGCACGGGTATATGATGTGAAGCGGCGATATGTTATAGTAGCCCCAGGAAGTTGATATATAGGCGTGCAGTTATAATATCAAGGATAAGGATTATTATTATGTTGTTACAGTATGGTATTAAAAAAGTAAATAAAGAATAAAATAAAAAGGAAAAAAAACATCAAAAGAAAAATTAATAGAACATCTATCTATGTTATTAAGATTTTTTTCGACAATGGAACATCATTTTTTTTTTACTTTCTTTTACTGTTTTAAGAGGAAATATTGAGTTTTGTCAGATTTTCGAAAATTAATTTTCATGGATTTTGAAGTCCCTTGAACAAGAAAAAGAGGTTTTAAAAAAATGATTTCCTCCTTCGCAGTTAGATGACCTCAAAAACAAAAAAAAAATTGCCATAAGCTCAAACTTATAATTGTTGTTACTATCAGAGACAAAATTTCTTTATTGAATGGATGTTTCAGAGTGTTCGCGATTTTCACTAAAACCACAAGATCGGGTTTTGGAAACTTGGTTATTCTATACTTTTGAAGGAAACTTTTTCCGAATAAATTAATTTCAGGAAGCTATAGGGGTGATAAGTATCTCTGCATGTCCGGGGTTTAGAATATGCCTGCTCATTGAAAACCATTTTCAATTTCAACGTTTTCAAAACACTACTCTCCTTCTCCTGAAGAAAGGCACCAATGGTACCTGAAACGTAGAGCAATAAAGAACTCCTTTTTTTTTCCTTTAAAAAACTCCTTTGGTCATTTGCCGTATAAACATCTCGTTACAATTTTAAAGCCTGACGATTTGAAAATCATTTTATTGAATAAGGTTTATAGAGTGTAGATTGATCAGAAGCGAAGAAGAGTGAACAGAGTTGGCGGCGGATGAATGAGGAATGGAGGTATAGTTGGGGCTGTTGGGACTCGCTTGAAGAGTGATGTGATTAGTTAGAACGCTTGCTTGTTCTAATGGTGGTGAGCTAGTGTGGCTAGTGAAGTGAATCTTTCAAGGTTAAAGTTGTTGTAGCGACTGATGTTTTGCTTTTTAAAGTATCTATATCTGTTGACTGACTGTTCAGCTTTCAGATGGTCGGCTTTATTACCGCTGAGAGCTTGGCTGTCGGTGTTGAAGCCTATTCGCCAATACTTGTAGTAAAGGTGACAGTAGCGTGTAATGCGTACTTAATGTGCGCTTGGCGACATGGGTGGTGTCTAAAGTGTTGATGCAGTTGCTAATGGAACTATTGAGTCCAGCTTTTATTTTTTTTTGGGCGAATTTGCTGGCTATAGTTCCATTACCTAATGATGCAGATTTATAGAAACACTTTTATATCGGATGTTTTGTCAGCCCAATGTTTACCGGTATCCTCTCAGTAGCAACATATAATTCTTACTAAACATCGTTAACAGTGCAAAGAATTTTTAAAATAATATATGTTTTACAAAATTCCAAGTAAATAGACAATAAAAGTAAATATGTTGAAGAGTTACAAACATGCAATTGAAGCATAATTCACAATAAATGATCGTGCTAAGAAAAAAAAAAGAAAAATTCGTCCTTGTTTTATTTTTATTTTTTGGAATTCAGTTTTGCACATTAATATGTTCGTGTCCTCTAAAACTGAAAAATAACTTTTTTGTCGTCATTCAATTATTATTATTATTGTACTGTATAAAGAATTGCTGCTATTATTAGAAAAATTATTTATAATGGTTTAGTATGAAATTAGTTATGCACAATTTTACTTAAAATATTATCTTTTTGTAGTAAAGAAAGACTAAGTAAATAAAATTATTTAATAATGAAGCATTTCAAAAGTAATTAAGAGTTCTTTTCTGTAGATAAAATATTTTAAAGTGAATATAATATAATAACAAAAATTTGGTGTGAAGCACTCAACTCAACTCTTTACTGCAATCTACGTACATAGTCATTATTGGCAAATTTCTTCAAAATTATAGTTTTTGTACTAAATGTTTACTGGGTCTTTAGTGTTACGAAGAAATTTGGTGAGGATCGGTCAAGAAAAAAACATTCAATTATACCAACGTTTCAACTGAGTTTCCTGTCTTTATCACTAAGGCTTTATATATAGAAAGTCGTGAAGATATGGAGAAAGAATTTTTAAACATATACAAATATTCTTTTTCCATATCTTCATGACTATATCTATATATTAAAGCTGTGATTTTTTTCTTGACCGATCCTCAACAAATTTCTTCATCAATGGTCAATAAATTTCTTTATACTGGTCTTCAAAATCAATGCGAGAATCTAAAATTTAAAAAAAAAAAAAAAATTCTGGTGTGAAACACTCACACAACTTTCTCTTACTCCAGTTCTCAAAATTATAATTGACAAATTTTACAGTTTGTATACAAATTTAATGAAATTCGTCGAAAACTGAAAAAAACTGTTCACCAAAAGCGCACTTCCGGCTTATTAATTTTCTTAAAACTTGGAATTTTGACCATCTATTTATTTCTAATTAATTTTGTTTGGACGATAGAATTGTATAATCAACTATGGTATCACTTTAGAGGAAGCTGTAACCCCTCCTATCCCCTAAAAGTGCTCTTAAATGAATTTTCCTAGAGAAATGTTTTAAATAAAAGATGTAGATCTTTGCATGTTTAGTTTATATACAAAGTTTAAAGAAAATCGTCTTAGCCATTTTTGAGAAAATCGCATAAAAGTAAAAAAACAACTAGTAAAGTGGTACTTCCGGTTGAGGAATTTTGATAGATAACGCACCGTCAGACCCCGTGGTGATACCTAAACGTAATATCAAGTTTCAACTTTCTACGGTTTTTCGTTTTTGAGCTATGCTGTTCACATACACACATACGGACACACACAGACCATTTGCTAAAAACCACTTTTTTGGATTCAAGGGACCTCAAAACGGATATTTCCGGTGGAAATTTGACACGATTACAATACTTCCTCTTACCAGGAGTAAGAGAAAATAAAAATGCTAAATCCCCCAGTCGAAAGCTAGGAAATAAAAATATGTATCAAAAGGACTGAGGATTTTATTAATATTCCTTAAATAATATTAGTCCATTTAGTGTACGAGATACACTGAAAAATATAATAAATATCAAATTTTGAAACTGTATCAAGTTTATAAAAAGTTGTTGAAGCTGTTTCTAAACAAAAATCGAGTCAAACAAAACAAAGAAAATCCCCAAATTCGGAAGTGGATTACTAAGTTTCCAGTGACTTTTCGTTTTTGAGTTCTGTTAACACACCCACACACATACAGACATACAGACCATTCTCTAAAACATTTGTTTCGTATTCAACGGACCCCAAAACATGTATTTCCGGTGAAAAGTCACTTTCTCAAGTCTGACATAATCTTTCTAAATTGCCCAATTAATTTCAAAAATTTTTACTTCCATTCATCTGGAATACAGCAAGCAGTAAGAGAGAGTAAGCTAAGGAAAGATACACAGGAAAAAATATCAAGATAAAAAGCCTAAATTAAAAACAATATTCTCCTTGAGATCAACATATTGTGGGCATATCTGATCGATCGGTCACTCTTAATATCAATTCATAAACTTCCTAGTATCCTAAAACTCTTTAATGATTATCACTGAACTTTTTAACAATTATGACACATTTAACATTTAATATCCAGGTAAATGCTATATATACATATTAACCAAACAAATCAAGACAATAAAAGTAGAAAAAATTTTTTCTAACAAAGCTAAAGAAATATTGTTTTGAAGAGATTTATTTACAAATATTAATCAGGAAAAGAAAAGAAAGAGAGAGACAATGAAGTTAATAGATTTATTTCAATAGTTTTAGTTATTTGAAAATACATTAATAGAAACAAATATGAAAGACACGCAACAATTATCAACCTTCACGCGTCATATATAACTTCCCTATCGTTTGGGCAAATGTTCAGAATAGTTGTTTCCATGTCAAAAGATATACTGTTTAGGGACGAGGTCATGTACTACTGACATACTGTCCATACAAACTTATCGTATCGATAATAATCAAAAAATATGATTGATACTGCAAATAGAAACATAAAATTTTTAATCTATTCTTATCTATATTTTTTATTATTTTTATTGTAATTTATATTGTAGAAAAAAAAAAGAAAAAAAAAAGAAATCAGCTAATCTTTAAATTTTCTAGTAAATGATTATTAAATATTGTGAGTGAAATTTATAATAATCTCTTTAACGTTTATTTAATTGTTTAATATCTGCGACAACAGACCACCAGCGGATCATATTGTAAGTAAATCATTTAATATAAGATGTTTTTGAATCTGTAACATTTTTGTTTTTTACTTCTCACTTCCTGTTGGTAAGAGGCAGTATAAGCGATCCTTCCCGAGCAATTTTAGCAATTGCATTTTCACCGGAAGTAGATGTTTTGACTACGAAAAAAATAGGTTTTAGTTTTAGGTGGTACGTAAACAGAATATAAAGTTTGAGCTTCTTACAATATTTCGTTTTTGAGGTATTTTGTTCACACACACACACATACACATATACAGGTAATTCGCTAAAAACATTTTCTTTTTCGTATTTAAGGGATTCTGTTTCCAGTGAAAATTCAATTTAAAAAAATTCGATATGATCGCAAAACTTCCTCTTACTAGGAGGAGGAGAAAGGGAAAGTAAAAATGCAAAAGAATGCATCATGGAAATAGATTTAGATACCTGGACATTGTGGCTTACATGGGAACGAAAAGGAAGCCCGACCGGGCTAAGGAGGGTTCGAAGTAAATGTAGCAGTCTAATATTTGCCCCGCTCATCTTAGATTGTGCCCAGAGAATAATAAAACCAAAATTAATCTCCCGTATGAATGCTCTTCATCATGGCAACATTGAAACTAGCGATGTTATTTTTGTATTAGCAATTATACAAAAGTGAGACAAAGTTTAATAAATCCCCAGTAATATTTCATTTAATGGAAAGTAATTTTCTAATTTTTAATATCTTTTATAAGAAATTCTTACTGTTAAACACAAAATAAAATTGTTTTTATATAATTAAATAATAACTCGGATGAAAACTTCATTTTGTGTGGTCATCTTTCTTATTTTATGGTCATCTGGAATTTGCTGTGTGCAAGTCTGTGTTATCACACTGTCTGACAAACGCATCCTGAAGATGGGCGAACACCCGAAACCGGTCGATGACCACAAATGAAGCCAGGCTACCATGGAAAATGTCTCTGATGCTTTCCAGCTCTGCGGAACCAACCACCACAACAACTATTTCAGAATAATTGAGCTATATAAAATGGATACAGTATATCTGTGATTTTTAATTCAGTAGGAACTAAAGACACTTTCAGTAGTTTATTTTTATAGTATTTTTAAAGTATATCGAGTAGTAAGTTTTATGTAAAAGATCCGAAGACAGGGATCCAAAGCAGAGAGAGAGAGAGAGAGTGACAGGTTTATTCTTTAGTTTCACTCTCTAGTTTAGGCCAGACTAGAATGGGAGAAACTGTTTAAATACAGCTGTATCAGCCATAGGAGGGAGTCTACCTACAGTCTTGCAGCAGAATTCGTACAGCAGTCACAACGCGTCAGCATTATACCTTTCTCTTTACATCTCACTACCATTTTATATATTTTAGTGTAAAGCCCAGGCAGTCTGTGTTATTTTTCAAATATACAATGTTCAGCTTTACTTCTAGTTTATTTATCTATCTAACCCAACTTCTCTCCTTCACAAACCTATTATATCGAAATTACGAAAGACTCATAATAACATACTATTGTTTATACTTTTATACTATTCCCATTAACATTATTATTATTTATTATAACTGCAATGAAAAAAAAAACTGCATTATAAACCTGCAATTTTTTTGTATTGTTTAATAAATAGCTAAATATGTATTATTAGGTATTTAGTTTGATTATATTATGAGTTTTTATGATATTTTTTAATATAAAACTTATCATTATTGAAATAAAATTTTTATTTCTTTCTGCGATAATTTCATCTACCACAATTACTGTGACACTTCCTAATGTAAGCGGGAAAAATAGAGGTAAACAATTCAAAAATAAATATATATATAAAGTGATATAAAAAATAGTTAAATTTTTAATATATAATACATATATAGTGTCTTCTTATGAAGTCCTGAGATTCTTCCTTTATATTTAGATTGTAAATTGGATCACAGTTTTATGGAATTAATATTTTAAAAGTAGTATTAATGTAAATTAATTATATAATATATTAACAGGTAACTAAATAATGTGAATATTAATTAGTAAATGATTTTAATTTAAAAAAGTTGAGAACAACTGATTTGATAATTTTATTATTATTATTATTATTTTTGATGCATCAACTTCTGAGGTCATTAGCGTCCCTCAGGTAGTTTCCGTTCTTGAGTCGGTCCGCACGAGCCGGGATGGCACATATTCTATCCTGGTGGCATCCAAATCACAATGCCTTGTCTAGCAAGGGATGGAGGAGCCCAAGGTTATTGAACATAATACCACACATCCCTTCTTACTTCATCGATCATGTCGACGAGGAGGAGTGTGGATTTCTTGTTGTGCCATCCCTTTTTTAAATAAATCTTATTTTATCGTATAAATAATAATATCGTATGTATAGTAAATTAATTAGAAAATTTCTGGATCTATTTGTACCTTACAACCATTGTATTTAGATAAATAACGAATTTTATGTATAGTAAGCAAGAAACTATCCTGAAGAATCTATGTAACCTATCCTAAAGAGCCCATTTGCTTGCTGTAAACTATTCTATTTTAGATGTGCAGTACTTTTAACAAATATGCCTGCATACCCTTGAGTGAACTAATCCTAATGTTAATCAAACCTAATGGAGTTGAAATACTTTTATAAAAGTTCTTTCAACCCCGAAATAAAAAACCTAAACTTAACATTCACCGTAACATTTTCGCCAATAAATACATTCACACATAAAAGCATTCTCGCCAATAAATACATTCACGCTAATAAATACATTCATACGAGAGGAAAGTATTCGATATTCCTTTCCCCTAATATTATTATTATTATTACTTGACGATAAATAGTTTGATAAAAGTAATTTCCCTGATATTATCGGATTATCTGCCTTTCCAGTTTATTCTCGTAATTGGGATAATTAAAAAAAAGGGAGGGGGGAAATTGATGTGAAACTCTCTCGCGACTTTTTCTTATTGCAGTTTATATAGTTATAATTGACAGTTTTTCTTCAAACTTGGAAGTTTTAATACTAATTAAATTTTGTTTGTTTGTTTATTTATATTTACAATCTGTAATAGTACTATAAGTAAATTAAATTTTAATATTGTTTTCTTTATTTTTTGGTTGGATATAGTGAGACTAGCTGAATTAATATTGAAAATAACCAGTCCTTGATTTTACGTATTCTATTTTTCTTCTAGTTTTCAACTAGGGTACCGATTTTATATTTTTGAATCAGCACACGATATTAAACAAAATAAAATAAATAAATAAAATTAAAAAAGGAAAAATATAAAATCGATTTCCTGGTCGAAAGCTAGGAGAAGATAAATAAAATAAATGAAGTCAATATCCCAAAACAATTTTAATATTATACTTTTAATATTTACTATATTAATATTAACTTTTATATTATACTATAACATAAACTTAGACGTTAATATTTAAGTGTGGGCTAACTAAAACTATAATAAAATGATAATTTTAAGGAAACGTGACTTCCCAGATCCTAGTAACAATTTTCTCGCGAAAAGTTTCAAACAGAAGTGATAGGTTTATACAGTTTAGTTAATACACCAAGTTTCAAGAAACTCCTTTGAATTTTGATCTAGAAAACTGCACAAAAAGAAGAAGAAATTTCCGATATATTTTTAGGAAAAACACTTGCACTTGTCGCTTGCAGTCTTGGTGTCTAAACGAAATATTCAACTTGAGTTTTCTACAATTTTTTCGGTTTTTTGATCTCTCTCTCTCTCTCTCTCTTCCTCGCTCACACACACACTCACACACTCACTCACACACACACACACACACACACGTACACACATAAAGTCACACTTTTACTTTCAGTAATTTGTAACTCAGTAACATGTCTCAAATAAATAACGGAAGTATCTAATATTTTATTGCCCATAGACACAACCACGATAAATAATCCAAGATTCTTTTTGCAACCTTGCCGGATTTTTCCCATTATTTAAATAAATAAATGAACTTTTATTAATTTTGAAACTATCTGGAATGATCTTATTAAAACTATTATCAAAATATTTGGACATGACTGAATGAGTATTGTGTATGATTTTCAGCAGTATTTGATAGATATGAAAGTATTAACAAATTTTATTCTGATGATTGTAATATATTAACCAAGTCCTTGTAAGAAAACTATTTAATGATTTCCCAGTTAGTTGTATTCAATTAATAGTTCTCACTCGGTACATCTCTCATCTTTGTTTAAATCTCTTGGGACTATTGTTCATTTAGCCTTAATAAAACAATGTGTTAATCCAAGATCTCTTTAACAGATTTACAAACATCCGGTCTTATTGCCCCTCTCTACCTCGTACTAACTCTTAATTTTCGGTACTATGTATTAGTTATATTCTGTTTGATTAAAAGATAACATTTTAGACCCGCCTTTTTTTTTGTTTTTTTTGTTGCTAGAACTATTTTCTTCATTTCATTGAGAATCATTTTGGAATAGAAATTAGTGAAAAAATTTTTGGATGGAGAGTTTTTGGAGTTTGAAAAACAAATCAAGAGATAATATATCCTTATATAATAATGTATATAATTTTAACTTCAAGGAAGTTATCTATAGGTAGAACTTTTCTGGGAGGAAGGATATTTGGAAGAGTTGGTCTAGAAGAATGAGGTGAGTCAAGTCTTTAATTAGCTGGCATTGGTATTGGAAAAGAATGGAATATCGAAGATGGGGGATAGCAAAAAGAATTGCAAGGCAAAGAAGGGCATAAGAATGTCACAAAGAAATAAACACAGAACACATGGTTCTTGTCACCTCCCCCCCACTACTTCCATCTCTATGTTGGGAGAAACAAGTGAAATCTGTAATTTAAAGGAAAATTTGTCATTGTATTTATAATTATATTAACAGGATTAAGAAAATCGTTGTATGGTAGCGAAACCTGGACGCTAACTCGGAAGGATGGCGATTTCTCAATGTATGGGAGAGAAAGGTCCTGAGGAAAATATTTGGCCCGGCAAGGCAGGATGGAATATGGAGAATGCGGTCAAATCAGGAGCTAAAAGATCTATATGATGAACAAGACATGGTGGGAGTGGTAAAACTTGGGAGGTTGAGGTGGTTGGGTCCTGGAAAGAATGGAGCAGGACAGGATACCGAGGAAGCTGTTTACTGGCCATCCGGGAGAAAGAAGAAGTAGTGGAAGACCACGGATGCGATGGCTGGATGACGTGGAACAAGATATCAGGTTGTTGGGAGTGAGAAGGTGGAGACAGGTGGCTCGAGAGAGAGAGAGAGAGAGGAGTGGAGGAATATAGTTGAGGAGGCTAGGGCCCTACATGGGCTATAATGCCAAGAAAGAAGAAGAAAAAGCAGAAAATCGTAAGAAAAGTATTGATATAATTTAAGAGAGTACAGTCCGGTTATTTGTGACGAGAAAACACTGTGCAGAGGTCGGCAGCGCACTTAGAAGGCTCCGGTCGCCAACGACCATAAATATTGACGCTACTTAAATTAAAAAAAAAAACTTTCATCTGCCACATTGCCACAATTTGTATGATTGGAAAAAAGTAGCGATTTTTCCTATCATTTTGTGTTTATTGAGAACGAGCTGAAAAGAATAAAGGAAAATCCTTGAAAAGCTTATAGTGTCCACATTAAAGCATGTTTGGTCTTAGATAGGTAAATGAATTTATGTACCAAAATTGAAAATTATGCAGTTAGTAATTAAATAAAATACTTCTATTCAGTTTTGAAGCAATCGAACTCATCATGTAAACATTTATCAACAACAACAAAAAAAACTGTTTTATTTTTTCACTTTACAACATCATTGTTGTTATTTGTTGTTCTCAATGAATGATGTTGATCACAAGTAATTAGTTATATAACAAGTCCTTGATGGCAGTATGGCCCATCCAGGAAGAGGGAAATTTGTATGAGATTGTTTCTATTTTGTAATAAAAGAGGTAAAAACACATATATATATATATGAAAAGAGGAAGAAGGTAGAAAATGTATTGAAAAACAAAATTGGTATACTCATGCGTTCAAATGCAGGAAATTCTACTTGTGACTGACGTAATTGTAGCATTGTGCAAAATTAACTGGGTATAAATCTACAAAATTACAATTTTTATTTTGGCTAATAAAGTGGACAATAATATTATTTTGTTATAATTTATTTGAAAATAATTCGAGTAAAATGAATATTATTGAAATTAAATCATGTTTAAAAAATGGCAATTCTTGAAATTGGGTTGAATCTGTACGATGAAAGCTTAACTATTTTAAGTTTATATTACAAAGATTATGGCAAGTGATATTTCATAATTTTAGTCGAGCGAATTCAGTGTTAAGATAATTAAGTTAATCTTAAATAAGAAAATATTAATGGTATTACACAAATATAAATAGTAAAAATCGATTGTCATTAGCCTCTTTTGTTTGGCTCAGGACATTTTCTGAGATCATTGCTGGAACGCTTTCCTTAAACTTGGCATACTGACTGCCCTTATCACTTTTATTATTTCAAACATTTTTCCCGGGTCAATTGATTTAAGATTGGATTTCCTTATCTGTATAAATATTATGGACAATTAAACATTTATATAAATTGCAGTTTTTAAAAATAATTTGATAAAATACTCACTTGACTTTCTCTTACCGTTTTCAACACAATTTTATGTATAAAATGGACAAATTTTTTTTAGACTTGAATTTTTTATTTATTTAACCTAATAAGTATATTCCTCACGCGTTGGTCTAGTGGCTAGCGCACTCGCCTTTCGTGCGAGAATTTCAGGATTCAATTCCCGTGAGGGCAAAGTCGGCATCGTGATGAAAAGTGGGAAGTAGCGCCCTAGGTAACAAAAGCCGGAACCAAACGGCGTTGGAACTGTGGCGTGTTTACCACACCCCCCCCATTCACACACATACAGAACATTTTCTAAAACCTTTTTTTTTGGACTCAGAGGACCTCAAAACGTGTATTTCCGGTGAAAACTCAATTTCAAAAATCTGGCACGATCACAATACTTCCTCTTACTACTTATAAGTAAGAGAAAGTAAAAAATAAAAAATAGAGAAATAAAAGTCCTTGCTTTAATTATTAACATAACATAATTAACTAACAAATATAATATGATGCGTATTTCAAGCAAATATCGGTAACGAACATATTGCAAATATCGATTTGCATAGTCATTGTTTTTCATAAAAAAAGTTTAGCTTCTATTTGTTTCGGTTCATTGTATTGAGATCAATAGTTTATATGAATAATATATGGTTTAGGTTTAGGTTTCAAACAAAATGTGACTGCTTTAACAATTATTCTATATTTACTTAGTCTTTACATTTTGAAAGCCAAATTATTAATACTGAATACTAAATGAAAAATCTAAATCACAAATTACTTCCTCTGAATTATAATATTATTGCAATTCAAATTGACAGGTTTTCTTTAAATTTGGTATGTTTTACGAAAGGTTAAGTTGTTGTTATCATTTCATATAAATATAGGTGATAGGAAACTGTATATTTGTTAGTTTTTAGGACATAGGAGTTGCCCGGAAGTGACTATATTCGACCACCAATAGCAAAGTCACAATAAATTTGCACATCCGGTTAAATAATTTTCTTCAAAACTCGGAATTTCAGCAATGTCTTTTCTTGAACCGTGTGAAATATCTACATTCTCCTATTGAAATTATTAAAATTCTTACTGACAATATTTCTTCGTTCGTACATGTTCTTTTACTATATTCTTACATGTTATTTTTACTGTTGACCTTAATGGTACATAAATAGACAAGTTATTCTTGCTGATTCTTAAGACCTAATAGCAACTACTTGAATGTGAACATTTATCAAAAAAAAACATCGAAAACTCAGAAACCTTTTCTGAGAAAGTGGCACTTTCACTTAACCAGTTTTCTTCATCTTGGAATTTTAGCGAAGTATTTAAGTTAATTTAATAGTAAATAGGCCTCGCTCATAGACGCAGAGTACCCGGAGAGCTGTTCTGAGTGAGTACCTGGACATGCTGCGGGTATAGAGGACAAATGAGAGGGCGGATTAGTTGGCTAAGATGAGATCCATACTGTCATTTTGTGAAGCCAGCATTAGCCATCACTAAGCAATTTTGTGACAGAGTAGACAGGAGGAAAATGGAGTGGAAGAAGCACTGGAAGAGACATGGCGGGGGTGCCTCCAGGCTAAAAGATTTGTAAAAGATATCATGGAGATGTAAAAGTATCTTCTCTTCTTGAGTAGGATACAATGTAGGTGACACGCCCGGGTCGTTTGCACAAAATAGGCAGAACGTCTAGTCCTCTGTGTCACAATTGTGATGAGGAAGTCAGGGAAACGGTGTACCTAGGTTTCCCCCATACTATTCCGCATATTTGGGAGGGAAACACTCTCAAGGGAATGTTTAGGAGAGTTGGAGTTCAGAGGTATCTAAAATATTGTAGTCAGACCGGTAGACTGCTCACCTGGTTCTAGGTCCCGCGCCAATTAAATTGGTGGTAGCACATATAATGTCTTGAAATGGCATTGTTAAGAAATCATTTTAAGTTGTAATTCTCCTTAGAAACTTAACCAGAAATAAATTTTCCCGGAGAAATGTTTCCAAAAAAATGTGGTTAGGCCTTTGTGTGCGTATTTGGCATGGAAGTTTAAGGAAAATCGTTAAAGTTATTTTCGTGAAAATTGCGAAAAACTGTAGTGAAAAGTCACAGTAAAGCCGGTTGCAATTACGGTGGATGGATTTTGAACGAAATATTAAGTCTGAGCTGACTGCTATGTTTCTGAGATATTTGTTCACACTTACGTCATTTTGTTTACAAAAAACATATTTTTTTTTTTTTTTTTGTACTCAGGGGAGGGACATCAAAATTCAATTTCAAAAAAATTTGATGCGATCGTATTATTTCCTCTTATCGCAAGAGAAAGAGAATATAAAAAGTGAGGCTCTCAACTTGAAGGATATATGGGAAGTCTGATTCATTGACTTCTATACATCCAGTTTATGTAGTAATATGTTCTCATTTCCTTTATTTAGGTTAATGATAATTTTATTCATAAAAATCGGCTCAAACACAAATGATGTTACAAATCTGGACATTTAGATGCTAAATTAGTTAGATTTTTAAATAATAAAAGTTTACAAAACTCCTTATTTAACTCAAGCCAAATTTGATTTCGTTTAAAAAAAAAAAAAATCTGGTGTGAAACACCCATACGACTTCCTCTTCACGTTAGCACAATCATTATACAGGAAATGACCAATTTTTTTTTAAACTTCAAATTTTACTGATCTGTCCTTAATATAGGTGGGTGGATGGACAAGTACCAACCTACCAACCCAACCAGATAGTGAAGTGATTTCATTGTTGTCTAGGAGATCGCACCAATATTATGGAATCAAATCAAATACAATTTGAAATTTAATGCCACAAATTCCGTACAATTATCAAAAAATCAATTTAAAGAAAAAAAAATTGTTACGAATAAAAGTGATACAAGTTTATGTGTGCAATTAGCACACCATGTTAAAAGAAAAATCGTTATGGTCGTTTTCAAGAATTATTATTATTATTATTTGTGTGTGGAGAGGAACCAAACCCTACGCTATCCAAAGCCACACTGGGTCCTTATAGGTACCCCAAGAAATCACCCATGGAAATAGCTCTTCCACAGACATCCTATTCCGACCAAAGTCCTAAACCTAATTTCCTCACAACCTAGTCAATCAGTCACAAGATGTATGGGTGTTTCCTCCTCTGTCTCACAGACTCTACAAAATGGATCCGGCATGAGCCCCTTATGTAGAGATTTCTCCTTAAACCACAATGTCCAGTAAGGGATCTAACCAGATGCCTGAGAGAACTCCGTGAAAGTCATAGCAAACGTCTCACTAATAGCCCTGTCCGGATCACCGATGAGCATTTTGGACTGCCGACAACCAACTGAGCTCATCCATAAGGATGAATGCTGTGAAGCTGTCCATGATTGGAAGCCTGACAGACATGTGCCAGAAGATACGCCAACAACAGGCTCGGGACCAATGAAAGGGAGAGAGGCACCTTATTTGGCAAACCACTACAATACATAAATACTATAAAAAAAAAATTAAGAGTTTAAAAAAAAATCATTGACTCATTTTGAAAAATATTCTTCTCAAAATGGCATTTATGAATTCCTTAATTTTAACACAAAAATTTCAAAGACCAGAAGACTAACCTTCTGAATAAAATATCACATTTGCGTTAAGCTGTCCATATCGTCGCAATTCAGAAAAAAAACCTGCTAGTTACCCGAAGAGAACACTAATTTTAAAAATCGAACACAAGCCAGTATACATATTCATTTTATAGCATTAAAAGAAAGTAATAATTCACGAAAGCTCTGTCCGGATCCCCGATGAGCATTTTGGACTGCCGACAACCAACTGAGCTCATCCATAAGGATGAATGCTGTGAAGCAGTCCATGTCTGGATGCCTGACAGACATGTGCCAGAAGACACGCCAACAGCAGGCTCGGGACCAATGAAAGGAGAGGAGGCGCCTAATTTGCCAAACCTATCCTCCTCATTCCCCAAAAAATTCCCATGTGGACGTGGCACCCAGACTAGAAGCACATCCTTCAGAGAAGAAAGCTCTTTCAGTATTTTATCGTTTTCAAGAAAATACCAAAAAAAAAACAAACTTATTCTGTAAAGTCGCACTTCCGGTTAACCAATTTTCTTCAAATTTGAAATTCTAGCAATGCTTCTAACTTATGCACTTCCGGTTTAGTGGATTGTTCTAATGTTGCACTACCGGTTTAGTGGATTTTTGCCCGAAACTGCATGTTAAATATGGTAGTAATACTTCTGTACGAGAGCTTCGATGTGAATTTTTTGTTTTTGAATTATTATGTTCAACCACATTACCATTCGCTAAAAATATTTTTTTCTTACTCGGCGAAGATACGTACTGAACATGTGAAAAAAAAAACAATTTAGTAAATTCGGACAGGATTGCAATACTTTCACTCACCCAGGAGTAAGAGAAAGTGAAAAAAAATCATGGCTGATGAAATAAAAATAGAAATTTTCGTAAGCATTGTGATTACCGTATTTTATTATTTATGTTATACTAATCCAATTTTTAAATGTTTATATTATTTAAGCATTACCAACAAACAACGATATAAATAAACGAATATAATTAAAATATGAGCAAAGATTCTGCTAATTTTATTGTAAAATTTATTAAAAAAAAAAAAAAAAAATTTGCAAATATTGAGTTAATAACAATGAAATCACCGAAATCCCAAGGTTGAATACGTTGTTATCTTGTAAAATGTTTTTATGTACCATATGACGTATGTAATAGCATTTGGAAATAAAAACAGACGACAAGAATCTTAATTTATTCTTTATTTTTTTTTTCCCCCATTGATAAAATTAAGGCAAATATTAGTTTATAATATATTTTTTTCTTTTAGTATCAAAACGTTACACAGATCTGTAAGTTTGAGTATATCCTGGTATTAGAGTGGTGGGAAAAGAAAAAAAAACAAAAACAGATAGTTGTAGAACATTAAAACAGACAGAAACCTGCCAAGAGAGAGAAGCTTTCTTCTAGTTCAGTCCGGATACAACTGGTTAAAACCTCCACTACAACAACCAACTAAACTACACTGGCACAACAGCAGTCCCAATCGTGTCTGTCTTTAAAAATCTTTAAAATGCATCATTTATTTTTGTTTATTATTATTTTTACAGATACATAATTTAAATATTTATTTTTTTGCAAAAAAAAAAACAGTTATATTACTGGTATAACATTTATTGGTTGCAAAGAATCTATGTTTTTCTTTAAAAAAAAAAAAAAAAGGTTTTGAACTTTAATTTCAACTTATTTGGAACTTTTACCAGGACCTACATAATATATTAAGAACTTTAATTGTAATAAAATGTATGTCAACATTAAATCTTTTTTAATTGTTCTTGAATCACGTAATCAAGAAAGTTACACAAAAGGTGGAAAATTGGCCACGTATTGCTGCTTCCAATTTAAATATTTCTGACTATATAATATAAAAAGTTCTTGCAAATCACTTTTATTTGATACAGTTTTGGAAGAAGGTTCTGGCAGAGTTCCCCAAAAGCAAAAGCTTCACAAAAGCAATCCCTTGATTACTGTACACAATTCTATCACCTATATAATACTGAGGAACATTCAGAATATATGTTTGAAGAATATCGATTAACCGGAAGCGTGACTTTAGAGAATAGATTTTTGAGTAACAGAAATTTTCTCGTAAACTGTTACATCGATGCTTTTTCTTTAAATTTGGGGAATGTTCACGGTGCAGACAAAAAGTTTTCACTTTTATTGAAACTTTTTACAAAAACATTGATTTAAGGAGGTTATTAGTTAGGCTTATGTATAAATTGCCGTTACAATGCCTTGCTAATGGGATCAAAACAGAAGGTGCTTCAGATAAACAAGTAAAATCCTCACCTTGTTTATTTATAAGTGATGCAAGCCCAGTTAAACATTCAGAATAGTAACAATAACAGAAAGTACTGTGGACAGCGCCCGCTTTAGGGGCGGACAACCCGGACATTTGTCCGGGGCGTCATTTTGGCTGTAAGCAGCGCCCGCTTTTACGGTTACGCCGCCCCGATCAAAAAGACCAATTGCCGCCTCTCAAGAATATATATATTTCTTTTTTTAACAAGTATATGCATTTTCAAACACAAGCTGAAGCAGCGCTCTGCTCGCGTGCTAATGCTATTCTGTTCAGAGAAGTATATGCATGTCCAAACAAGTTCAAACATCGTCCTTTACAAATTCTGCGTTAATTTTTCAATAACAGTGTAAATATATTTAGCTTTTAGACGCAAACAATGTAAATATGCTATGCACTTTAACTTTTTTTGCGAACGAAAAAATCGATATGTGAAATTTTCTATTAATTGAGTATATAACATATCAATATTTTTCTCATACTTACAGACAAAATGGCGCCTCTAAATTTTAGCACATTTGTTCGGGTTGCCCGCCCCTAGAGCGCGCGCTGCTCTGAGTGCGTGAAAAAAATAGTGATGTTTTAAATATTCATTAATAGAAAATTTCACATATCGATTTTTTCATTCGCTTAAAATTTACATTGCGTAGCGTATTTATATTGTTTATGTTTAAACGCTAAAAATATTAACACTATTATTGAAAAATTAACGCAGAATTTGTAAAGGAAGGACCATGCTTGAACTTGTTTGAACATGTATATACTTCTCTGAACAGAATAGCATTAGTATGTGAACAGGGCGTTGCTTCAGCTTGTGTTTGACAGGCATAGACTTTTTTTTTTTTTTATTGTCTGTGGGAAGGGACCAAGTCCCTATGCTATCTAAAGCCCTTCAGAGCCCATATAGTTACCCAAAGTTCGGAGCCTTCTCAGTGCACTGCCGGCCTCCGGACAGTGTTCTCTCGTTACAAACAGCACTGTGCATCACCGAACAGTGAGCTGTAAGAGGCTCCTAGGAAGAAAAAATCTAAGGGCAGCAGCTGGACTCGAACCCGGGACCGCCGCATTGCTAGTCCAGCGCGCTACCACTGAGCTAATCCCTTCCCTATGCATAGACTTACTTAAAAATATAAATATATATATATATATATATATAAGGGGTGGCAATTTGTCTTTTTGTCCGGGACGACGTAACCGCTAAAGCGGAGCTGCGGTATACGATCATGTAAAATTTATAAAACTGAACTTGCACTAAGTCGTCTAAATTATTTTTAATGGTGTTGCTCAATAAGGCCCTAACTTTTTTTTAAAATTTGTCATACCAACTATATACACAAGTGTAACAAATTACTCAAACGATCTTAGAGAGTGGTGGTTGGTTTCCGCAGAGCTGAAAGCTCAGAGACATTTTCCGTGGTAGCCTGCATCATTTTTGGTTCCATCGACCGGTTTCTGTGCGTATCGCCCATCTTCAGGATGCGTTCTTCAGATAGTGTGTCCACACGACTCGTACAGAGACTAGCTTTCACACTAAAAAAAAAAACACCCCCTGAAAAAAAAAAAAGCTCAGTTAGTGTGAAGCTAAGTCTCTGTACGAGTCTGTGTTGACACACTATCTGAAGAACGCATCCTGAAGATGGGCGAACGCCCGAAACCGGTCGATGACCACAAAATGAAGCAGGCTACCACGGAAAATGTTTCTGATCTTAGAGAGAGTAAGTTCTTCCTAGAGAGATAAATAATTAGTAAATTAAAGGACACTTTACGATTTTATTACTGAAGAAAATATTTAAATTCCTGATTTTATGTGCTTGCCAAAATTTAGGGGGTATATACCCAGATTACCTGATCTGGGTTTCCGCCATTAAATTACAGTCAAGGAAATTACGCTAAGAGGAAATTGTGTAAGTTTCAAAACAATTTTTTTTTTCTTTGGAAGTGGGCTAATCAACCAGTATATTGCTAAACATTTTATTGATAAATGTACCATTTAAATATTCAAAACCGGAAATCCAACCTAGTCCCGCTCTAAGCTATAACCGAGCATTTCACATCTCTAAATAATCTGAAGGAAATTGCGGTGCCTTCATAGCACGCAGAAGGAATATAGAGGATGAATGAAAGTGTGGTAACAATTACGGATTTAAATAGAAATCTATCAATCGAGATTGAGAATTGGTTATAGATCTTAATGTAGGTATATGTTTTCTTTTTCGGTAATACAGCATCCCGTATTAAAAATTAAATACTGCGATGTAATTAAAACAACCAACATGGCTGAATTATTGAAATGAGAAATACTCGTAATTTAACAAAATAAGGAAATAATTCTATACTATTTTAAATGACAGTCCTGCCGATTACAAAACTGACTGATTAAGGCGCAATAATGGACCCAAAAATTAAGTTACATCCTATTTTATTTCCAAATAATTATATTTCATTAAGGGATGTACATTTTATTTTCATAATCTAAATAGAGAGCTGTAATTATAAAAAGCCATACACAATCATAATAATATATACAAAAATTACTGAAAATAACCTTTACCAATTAGCTGTTGTATCGTCATTTCCGTTTTCATGTTTCCTGTCAAATGTTTTTCCGAACCAAATTGCAAAATTAATTATGGACAATACAATTCCATGAACCGATTATAAATATATTAGAAATAAAAAAGTAGTTTTTTATATGAGAACAGAATAATGTGACGACTATTAAACATCTGAAATTAGGTTTGACAGACAACACAAAACGCCAGCTAGTGAACAATATTTGAATGATAAACACTCACACAACTTTCTTTTGTTGCAATTTAAGTAGTTGTAATTGACAACTTTATTTCCTTGAAGCTTGAAATTATTGCTAAAATTAACAGACTTTAATATTATGCGTATATATTACTTGGTGAAGTTAGACTAAAACCGACAGTGTTATCCATCCTGCCCTCCCAGAATCCCGCTAAAATCTACTTAATCGGGAAAAATGTATCAGACAAAAGTGAAAGGGCTATATATGTTAGTGTAGTTAATTTCAAAGAAATTCGTTGGAAACTTTATCCACTAAAAAAAAAAAAAACTGTTCATTATAGTTGTACTTCCGGTCAACTGATTTTCTTCGAACTCTGAATTTTTGGAAAACACTGAATTTTTATTAATAATTTATAGATGATAGATACAAACATATAATATAAGGAAATGGCACTTTAGAGGAAAGTCTAAAGCCCAAAAAATTCCTTAACATGAACTTTCCCAGAAAAATATTTCAAATAAAAGTTATTAAAGCTCTTTAGGCGAAGACAGGTGTAGCGACCCCGTTTCTGGGGCCGGAACCTTTTTGTGGGGTCAGCGACCAGTTTC